>QQXO01000169.1:0-51611 GCA_003709845.1 Chaetothyriales sp. CBS 134916 | reverse complement strand
GTTCCGGGAGATCGGCGCCCAAAGCAGTAAGTTTGCTGTTGCTGTCTCAGGGTTAGCACTTATTGTATATCTCCCACACCGTTCAGATTGTCGCCGGCGACCGCCAAGACTCTTCAGGGCGCAGCCCTTGACACTAGGAGGTGTTGGTGTCTGTAATCTTATATCAAGCTTTGAAATCACAGCTTCTAGATTCTAGGGAACTAGGCTAGCCCCCTAAAAGCCACTCTTGATATTTTGTTCTGTAAAGACTATCTTAAAGGCAGCCTTGAAAGCAGGGAAGAAGTTATCCTTGGTAATATATATAATATTAGCCTAGGTAAGGAATAAGATTTAGCTACTATATACCTTCTTTAATAGACTAAAAACACCAATATTAAGTAGCTGGGTTAGATACAAGGAGTGGCTTAGTAAACAGAGTAGTATAATCCTGCTAGCCTTGCAGTATTCATCAAATTCTGTATTAATATAGCTTTTATGCCTATTAAGCATAAGTATCTAATATTAACCCTTTTGATAAGCCTTTATCTGCTAATCAAAGTGCTGAAGCTATTCAAGGCCTATCTCATGATTAGTCCAGCTATTTAGGGTTATTTTAATAACCTAGGTACTTAGAATATAGCTATTAGAGTACTAGGCAGCAAGGTAGAAATAGCCTACAATACAGAGGAAAGGTAGTACTATATAGCTATCTACTATAACAGCACAAATTATAGTAGCCTATTCTCAGTTACCAGGCTAGATAGCCTTTGGTTAGTTGATTTGATCTGAGTGTATAACTACTATCCCAGTATAGATCATACCTATTATGAAGCCTGTCTTATCGAAGTTATAGAAATCACTATCCTAGATCCTGTATTTTGTGTATATATTAGTGACCAGATAGAACTATATATTTAATATATCAGGATCTTCTTGTAAGGCCCTCTGATAATTGTATAGGCGAGAAAAATATATATAGAGCTCTAGTTATTATATAATAAAGTGATCAGTCTAGTACTTCCCGATATATCGCGTATCACACTTAACTAGTAGGAGATTTACTATATCTTCTATATCGGCTTTCTAAGGCGAAAATCCTCTTGAATCTAGTTATAGTATATATTAAATAATCATATCCTCCTCGCTTCTTATTAAATTTGATTAACTACCCTGGGTATTGGCCTTTAAAGATTTTCCAGCTATTCTATCTCATAAGGTTGTTCGTAGGATATTGAACTACTCTACGAGATATCGAATACTTAATTTTGGGTTACTGCGCTTTGTATCTATTGCAAGAATAATACAAGACTCAATACTAGGATCTACTATGGTTGTGGTGGAAGAAATCGCGTGTTGAAGTTGAGGTAGACGAAATTGAGAAAAGTAGGCGACTAGGTGATGTGGGCGGCTTAGTGATAAACTACGTTATGTACTTTGTATTATAATAATTCTAGACGGGGAGAGTTTTGTAACCTTCAATCCCAAGGGCATTAAAATGCAGGCTCGCTTATGTAACTTATATGACCTCAAGTCGCGTGATCCTCTCAAACGAAAGCGGGATTCATAGAGTTCTTTTTCTGAGTCCAGGAGATCTGACCAAACATCTCGTCTACTGGGCGGGTTTGAACCAAACATGGAAATATCATCTGGTAGCGCTTTGCTACAGTTCCCGCTATTGTGTTCGCCTTCCAAAGCCCCGGTTAAGCGGAAATCGTACGTTCCAAAATCAAGATTCTCGTCACCCCACTCCAAAGACAGATTCATGCCATCAACTAGATCCTCTAAGTCGTCGCTGTCAAAGGTATCAAGCAGGCCTTGAGCAAAATGAGCAAGTCTAGCTTATGGAATGCGTGTGTCTGACTACACTCGATGTTGTCAGGTTCTACATCAAGTATGTTTTTGCCTGACCATATCCTGAAGAATAGGTTCAAGCTGACAAACTTGAATTGCGGGAAGACAATTTGTAGTCGAGTATTATAACTACAGTAAGCGCATAAAAATACTCTATTAGCTAGCACAAGGTCCACGGCCTTTTCGAACACCTTTGGTAGGGTTACAGAAATACCAGTCCTTCTTAAGCCCATTATTGCCTTCTTGAATTTTCTTTCTTGCTCTTTCTATCGGCAGTCCCTTTCTACTTGTCCTCACTGTCAATATCCTTCTCGGCATCATCATTTCTGTAATCACCGACATCAAGCATCTCATCCCTTACCAAATAATCCTTGCGCTGTTTGACTGAAGCAGAGCAGCTGCTACGGGGACAAGTGGGTACATCGATGGTATCGTATGGGAAGGAGGTGCTGTCGTATGTATCGATGTCAACATCTGATCATGCTGCCACTATGCTACCTATACATACTGAAATCACTCCTTTGTATAGGAGACCCAAGAGAAGAGATAAGCAAGTGCCCGGCTAGAAATGAGACCCCACACAAGGTTGAGGTGCTCCTTCATCAGTTCTTGTAGGCCATATCTTGTATTATCACCTCTATAACTTGCAGGATGATAAGTGTCTTGACAGCATATAGAGAGCAGCCAGTGATTAATGCAACAATAAGTCTTGATCGGCTATATTGTCGGCACAGTGTTTGGCGCTCAAAACTAATATACAGGGCGCATGCAAGTGGGATGTCAAGGTAGAGAAGGAGGCGCAGAGTATTGTCAAGATATTCGGTATGACGACGATGAGAAGCAGTTTGTTTGACTTGAGGCATATTAGTGGTGAACTGAAGGTGAAGTGAGGGGAAAGAATGGAGAATATACCTGTTCAATGAGGGGCTTATTTATAGTTTCAAGATGACAAGAGCAAGTTTTTCGATGTCTCTGGTAGTGTAAGATGCTAAACTGTCTAAGAAATCATGATATTGGTCGATGGTGATTGTGAAGGAAGAGGGATCCGAGGTTGTAGAAGGAAATCGGTTGCAGGTTGAGGAGGAGGTAAGTCGGTGGGGAAGGTACAACCCCTGATAATGGCAGATGTCCTTCATCTTGGCAGATTATTTGTCAGCGTCCGCGCCGCCGGTGGCGTCCTCTTCCTCGTCATCGTCTATGGGCTCGACAATCAAGTTGGCCATTCTGCCTATATTGTCACCAACCGAGCCACCCTCGCTGAGCTTGTACACGACACGAGGCATGGGAGAAACGAGGCGGAAGCCATAGACGTGGTCGTAGTTGTCGGGCTCGGAAACTTGGGGTTCATGCTCCCGCTCCCGCTGTTGGCCTTCCTTGACCAGGTCGTAGCACTCAACGAAGGCATACAGCTCCTCAAGATGAGCGTCTGCCTGCAGCCTGCGCACCACGCGATCACCGGATGGCATGCGGATGCTAACTCGGATTGTGGCTTGGGCATCTGGTGGCGGGTCTTGTGGCAGGGACTGGGCACGCCATTGTTTCCACTGGGCCATCTTCCGCTTGCGGGTCTCTGCGGCTTCAGCGGCTGTGCGTGCCTCTTGCTCAGCCTTTGCCTCGGCCTCTTGTTCTTCCCGCCGGCGTCTCGCTCTTTCTCTGTCTTGAGCCAGGGATCGCTCGTATGCAGAGTCTTGCTCTTGCCGTAGGTTTCGCGTGGCCTGCTGCTCGGCTTGTTGGGCCCGCGCACGCTGCAGCTGGGCCTGCTGTGCAGTGACGGCAGCGGAGAGCTTGGCAACGAGCTCCGATGCGGATATGGAGCCAACGGCACGCATGATGACGGTCATGCCTGAGGAGCCAGCCTCGGCTGTCTGGCAGACCAGGGCGGCGAAGGGGAACTTGGTACACTGCAGACTGGCCGAGACTTGGTAGGCTTCTGAGTCTTGGACATTTCCTCCCCATAAAATAACCTCATTCTTGTGTGACGACAGCCATTCCCGAAGTTGAGTGCTCAGCAGAACCTCTCGCACCCAGGTGGCGTTGTCGTCGTGACTGGGCGAGAGCAGGACGACGACCATGAACTTCAGATCCTTCTTGGCGCTGTCCAGGGTCAGGTTGAAGCCGGCCTCGGTGAATGGCAGACTGTGGTCGCCGTACTCCTCGCCAAACTCCCGGATGAAGCGTCGGGCATTGTCTGCGGGCGGCAGCGTCCTTCGCGTCGGCATGGTCGGCGGGGCCAGTAGCCTGGCGAGCAGTCGTGACAGAAAGCCGGGGACGAGGAAGCCAAGGGGCGAGAAGACTGCGGAGAAGACTCGATAGACGACGCTGAACGGTGTCAAGAGGATAGAGAAGAGAAGAGATTCCTGTTGGTGGGTGATGCTGGATGCCGCGGTGTCAACCTTTTCGACTCGGTCCTGCGGCGGTGTTCTCGAAGTCAGCCCACTGCTCGCCGCCAGTAGGGACTCGTGCTGCAGGTTGGCCGTCTGTCTGGACGATGCACTCGGCAGTGAGGCCCGTGCCTCGGCCAGCGGGTCGGTGGCCGGTTCGCCATCGAAGAAGCGGGCAATGGCGATCTGCACGTTCCATTCGGACCGCTGCAGCAGCGGGATGGCCGCTATGGCGTCTTGGTTGGTCACAGCGATATATGTTTGCAGCGCTTCTTGTTGCGCGGCCGACAGAGCTGCGATGTCTGGCGGCGCCATAGAAGGCGGCGGGGATGATGCGGGCAGGTGCGGGAGTAGTGTCGGTGTCAGTACAGCAGAGCTGAGGAGTAAGAGGGCAGCGCTGTCGAGGCGATGGCAGCCATATATGGAAGTTATAAGAGTAGCCGCACAAAGGATCTCAGGTGCCTGGCAGTGGCACTGCCGTCAACAACTGTGTATCAATCCGCTAAGTTACGGAAATGGTGCTAGTTGACGATGTCAGTCTGTGATGGCGCCCATGTCAGTGATAGGTCGCCCATGTGGATCCCGGCGGCGATGCACTTCACTACCCACTTACGTTACTGTCCACATGGGGATTAACATTCCTCAACTCACTTTATCCCACTTGTTTGCTGTCTGTGGTATGAGGGCCCCTTGAGATTGCTGTTGCTATTGCTACTGCTAGTGCTTGCGCTCTCTAGATATGTCACTCCCCACTGCTTTGTCATTGCCCCTGTGGTGCCCAATGTGACCCCTTAGCCTTGACTTAGTTGCAGAGCCATACTCGTAAGCCTGTCCACCATCACTGGTCCTGCCTCAGGACACGCGCCTGTCACGCGCCTGCCACACCTACTGCTGCGGCCCCACCGCGCTGTCCGCGTTCTCATGGAGCGCACTTGCACCTTTCCAGTCCTCTGTCGATGACTATGGAAGCAGCGACCGCCAAGCCCCCCCCGGATGACACCAGAAGTAGGCGCGACCCCCTCCCCGGTGGCTCCCGTGGCCCATCTCTTCCCGGCCCATAGCCGGTAGAGATTTCAGCCCCATTTGACGGTGGTGGCCGGAGGCTAAGAGCATTCCTACAGAGCCTCCCAGGGACACGAATCAGTTGTGTCGGAACGTGTTGATCTACGGCAACTGCCGTTACGAGGGCAAAGGTCTGGCGCCAGGCACCACCAACTGCGGCCGCTGGTGTCTGTGTGAGATGTCAGGGCTGATGGCAACCAGGATGTGTGTATAACCATGAGGTGAAATCTGCCCCGAGTGCCCATGCGAATGGTACTCGCAGTGACAAGTCAGTCTCCCAAGTCCATGCCACGCACAGGCCCGGCTGATGTGCCCATCAAGTGCCAACAAGAAGCTGCTCAGTGTCGACAGCCCCAGTTTCACTCCCAGTGCTCCTTCCCTCCTCTCGCCCACCGCTCCCAAGAAGGCCATTCCGGGCATCTCACCCAAATTTGCCGATGCGGCGCCCTTCAAACCGCAGGGCATCATCTCCAGTAGCCGCGTGCCCTTGCAAAGTGACCTCGCGCTGATGTTGCCCTCAGGATCCTCCACCACCACTCCCTTCCGCCAAGATGCTCGAACGCCCGATCGGCTGGTGGCCGATGTCCAGGAATTCGTGCCGGGTCGTCGACTTGACGCCTCTATAGGCAGCGAGCCAGAGCGGGCCGTTGGCCCGGTCTTCGATTCCTTCGGCCCGAATGCGGCCCCAAGCCAGTACATTGACCCGGCCATAAACGGCACCACCTTCTACCAGAACGCACCAGCCTTCCAACAACCGGTCCAGTATCATTTATACGCACCCATTGGGCCCTACAGCAACAATCTACTGCCCTACCAACGCACGATCCACGACCTCTTCATTCCTAACGATATCAGGGAGGAGATGCACAAGAAGCTCTCAGCCACGCTGCAGATCCTCCCAAATTCACAATTGCCTCCCCACATTGAGAACTACCATTCTCTGGTACCCCTGGACACTGGCAACTACAAGCGTGCCAATGTGTTCGGCGGATACGCCTCATGGGTCTATAAAGCACAATCCTCTCAGACGGGCCAATTCTATGCGCTGCGCAGAATTGAAGGTTTGTATGCCCCACCGCCTTTTCTACTCCCCATCGGCACTGGCTGACGGGACAGGCTTCCGATTGACCA
This sequence comes from Chaetothyriales sp. CBS 134916, assembly GCA_003709845.1. Taxonomy (NCBI): domain Eukaryota; kingdom Fungi; phylum Ascomycota; class Eurotiomycetes; order Chaetothyriales; family Domatiomycetaceae; genus Domatiomyces; species Domatiomyces globalis. The sequence continues at coordinate 45,207 of QQXO01000169.1, read as the reverse complement.
ACGAGCAGGCAATCAGGACGGTGCAAGCCTGGAAGCAGGTGCTCTGCGCAAGCGTGGTCAGGATCACCGATGCCTTCACCAATCGAGGCTTCGGTGACAGCTCGCTTTTCTTCGTCACCGACTACCATCCATTGGCACAGACGGTGGCGGAACATCATCACATCGGGCAGCCGCGTCAAAACAGAGGCCGCAACAGCATTGACCACGTGCCCGAAAGCGTGCTATGGAGCTACGTCTGCCAAATAGCGTCTGGCCTGAAAGTCATCCACAGCAATAATCTGGCTGCGAGGGTGCTGGACATGACCAAAGTGCTGGTAACGGGCAAGAACCGCGTGCGCTTGAATGGTTGTGCAGTGCTCGACGTGGTTCAGTTTGACAAGCAAGTGCCCGTGGGGCAACTGCAGAAGCAGGACTTGGTCAACTTCGGTCTCATCATTCTGTCGCTTGGAGCCAACGTGGCGGATGCGTCGCAGAATTTTGCGCGCGCCATGGACCAATTTAAGCGTCACTACAAGCCAGACCTTCAGGATGCCGTCATCTGGCTCTACAGCGCCATGCAGAACGCCGAAAGGTCTATCGATCAGTTCATCACCCTGGTTGCAAACCAGATGATCAACTCGTTCGACGGCGCATTACACAATGACGACGCTCTGTACAGCGACCTGGCCAGGGAAGTCGAGAACGGGAGACTGTTCCGCTTGATGGCCAAGCTCAGTTTCATCAACGAGCGGCCCGAATTCGACCATGATGGCCAGTGGTCTGAAAATGGCGAACGATACTATCTAAAGTTATTCCGAGACTATGTCTTTCACCAGGTTGACGCACAGAACCGTGCCGTGATCGACCTGGGTCATGTTTTGTCTTGTTTGAACAAGCTCGATGCCGGCACCGATGAGCGAGTCACGCTGATCAGTCGCGATGAGCAGAATTGTTTTGTAGTGAGCTACAAGGAGCTCAAGAAGGGCGTTGACTCTGCATTCCAGGATCTGGCCAAGTCTGGGAGAAGGTTGCATTGATTAGAGCTCATCGATACTAGTCACGGACTTGTCAATTGGCTAGATAGGTAGGGCCCGGTGGAGTATTCTGATTGGGTTTGGCCCATGGCCCAAGCACAAGGCCGGCAACAATGGGCTCGGAAATCCCAGTCTCGTCCAGATAGGTAGGGCCACAAAGATGAAAAAGGAGCGAACCTCCATCTAGCCACGCTTCCTGAATGAACATCGTAGTTGGCCGCCGGTGATTTCGGCATGCTGGATGGGTGCTCAGGCCGAGGTCAGCCGTCGATGTTCTAGTCGAAGCTCTGGTTAGTGTTCACTAACACTCATTGCCGGGCAAATCCATCAATCTGTCGCCACCTGCGCAAATGGATTCTCAATCTCCTCACTCCCGTCGACTGGCGCAATGAGGACGAGTAATGTTCCACGCGCAACAATGAGACCCAATGATCTCGTCCTTTCGTTGCCCTCATCATCTGAAGACCATCAGTCGCTGTCCGCAGACGTCGATGGGGCCTGTCCAACTCACCTCTCATTGTCTCTTTGACGTCGTCCAACACCAGATTCATGAGCTGGTCATAGCCTTTCAGGGTGCCGACGACTAAGAAAGGGTGATCAGTCAGTCCACTCGCGTAAGACGCTCAGCCTAGGCGATACCCACTCTCTCTGCCTCCGTTGAACTTGACATTGACCTGTTTATCCATGTACTTGGTCAAGTCGAGGATGTTTTCCTTCTTTGGCCGCTCAGTCTGAGACGACTGCTGCCCGCCGCCTCGATTTCCGCCTCCGCCCCGGCCTCCGCGGCTGCCACCGCCGCCGCCACCGCCGCCACGCCCGCCTCCGCGAAACTGGCCTCTCTCAGACATCAGGTAGACTTGCAGACACTCCAATGGCCGCGCGGTCGCATGAACTGGGCTCGGTGAAATCCGGACCGCCGAACAATGATTTGGCGCGTGGGGGAATTTTGGGGATTGGCGTGGTGCGGAATGATGGAGACGGCGCTCCGCTGGCCACTGATTGGTTCGGCCATCTGTTTGAAGGCTGCTGTCCTGTAAAACCCGCACCCCGTGCCGGCTGTGCCTTTCGCCTTCGCGGACCCTCCTCTAGTTACTAGTGGCCTCTCATGAAAGGGGAAGGGGCCGGCTGGTGCTAGCCTAACCATTCAACGGCCATGAGCTGCACTCTTTGCCGGCGCTCGTGCCCGCCCTGTGCCAGCCAGCCGTGCCTTGTGCTTCGCCCCCCATGTCCGGTGTGATGCCGGGATCCATCCCGGGCTCTCTTCAGTCCACCAACATCTGCGCGCTTTTACCCCTCCCCTGTGACTGCTGCCCGGCTGAGGCTAGCCAGGGCTAGGGCCAGTTGGTGCCGATTTCCGCATCGTGCGAATCTGCGGCCTTTTCCACACTTCCACTCTTGTGCTGCTCGGCCCCCAGGCCCGCAGGGCGAACGCTGGCGAAGGAGCCTCGCTCGCTCGCTGTCTCCACGCCCCGCTCCGAAGCTGCACACACCCACTTTCAGGTGCCTTCTGCCGCGTCCCTTCTTTCTGCTGCCTTCCACCCACTTCCTGTCGTTCCCCCTCGCAACTTCTGCCCTGTCGCTGTTTGCTGTCTGATTACTTCCCCATCGTGTCCGGAGTATTTATGCATCGAGTGTCCCTGTGCTGCTGTTACATTCGGTGCGCCCACCCGCTGGCTCCAAGGCCCATTCCGCCCGAATTTTGACGGCTACTTTCGGCGGCTACTTGTTAATAAACTTCTTCTTGGTGGGCGTGCAGCTGCAGCCTACAGCCATCGCCGCCGCTCTCACCACTGCCCATGTGCCTACGATGGAAGTTTCTTCTAACATGACCTCGGAGCAAGGCCCAATCAAGCGACCGCGCTCTCCCACTGGCGACAATCCGCTCCCGGCAGCCAAGGTTCCCCGGACATCAGGCCAACTCCAGATCAACTACCTGGCTCGTCAGCACAAGGAAACCATTTCTCTTGTCACTATCAAACTCCAGCTGCCTGAGATCCTCCGGCTCATTGGCGAATACGATGGCGTCCTCCAGCGTCACGAGAGCATGGCCGGCAACCTGGGCGCTTGTCCGCTGGGGCCCATTTTGCTCAAGCGTTTCGAACGCCTATTCGATGGACCGCCTCGCATCTTGAAGTCGCACGCAAGGGACGCGAACGTGACCTGGCTGGACGTGGTCGAATTTGCTCGAAACAAGCCGGAGCAGTTCAACCTGGAGAAGACGCGGAACGGCATAAGAGTGTGCCAGTTCTATACGAAGCAGTGTCGCATTGAGATCTCCGAGGAGGACTTTGTGCTCATTGCGAGTGGCATGCCCGAGAAGCTCATTCCGCCGCAGCCGATCCCGGAGGACGAACAGAAGGAGCTCGGAGTGTTGGACTTGCTTGACCGCAATCTTGGACAGGTAATTCAGCTGGCTGACCAAGGTAAGCATTGACGAGAATTGGCTTGACAATGCGCTAGCTAACATCCATCATCAGTCTCGGCCAGAGCACGCCAACTGACTCATAAGATGAAGAATCGCCGTGCTGCCATCTTGGCCAGACGCGAGTCCGAGTCTGAAGGCCGCCGAGGTCCTGCTCGATCAAACGACTCACCTCCGTCGCCGTCTGAGGCCAAGGGGGGGGCTGCGACCAAGCAAGTGAACGTGAACAGTACGGAACCGTCTCAATCACCATCGGTCGGCTTCACGCCCGTGAATGCAAGACAGTCATTTGTCGAACCAGAGCATTCGCCTTTGGGAAAGGCCGGAAGTCTGTCCCAAGGCGCCGAAGATCTCTTTCCGGGATCGAGCCCTAGCAACATAACTTACATCAACGGGCGCTCAATCAAGGGCGCGTCGGCGACAGAGCGTGCGGAAATGATGAAGCAATTTCTGTCAGCCAGCGAGCGTGATGGAGCCGCAGTGACTGATCACGCTCGACGGCAATCGCTTAGTGCCGTGCGACAAGGACTTCCTCCGGCCACTCTAGACACCAGACCACGCGCGGACTCGCTCGAGATCATGGCCAGCAACGCCCTGAAGCAGAACCTTTCAACAGTCGCAATCCCCAATACGCCAGCTTCGCTGATGCCGCATGTCAAGGCAGCCGTGCCCGACCGCGATGATGGTGGCCCGTTCAAGACCGAGATGGTGCAACGCATGGAGTCTATGCAGCGCGGGGAGCGGGTCATTCCGCCTTGCGATCGTTGCCGCCGTCTACACATGGACTGCCTCAAGAATCTGACGGCGTGCATGGGCTGCACGAAAAAGCATGCTAAATGCTCGTGGAAGGACGTCAGGCAGGAAGAACTGGGCGAAAGCGAGCAGAAAGAGCCCGAGCAACAAGTCGAGGGTCAGTGGGATTCCGGCCATTTGTCACCAGCCAGCCCTCCCACAACAGTTGCAGCCGTGGTGCGAGCTACTGAAGAGAGCCGGTCTCCGGAGACAGCAACTGGACTCAGTACAGTGGCCAACGAAGGGCTGACTCCTGCCAACAGCCTGGCCACGGTGACACCGTCTGACGGCCACAGTCCCGCTCACAACAATGCCTCACTTCTAAGGGTAGAAGCAGCTGTGGTTCCAGTTCCTGCTCCGGCTGCAGCTCCTCCTGCTGCCTCTGCCCCAGTTCCAGTCTTGGCTCCAGTCTCGGCTCCAGTCTCGGCTCCAGTCTCAGCTCCAGTCTCAGCTCCAGTCTCAGCTCCAGTCTCAGCTCCAGCACCAGCTCCAACAGCGGTGCCAGCGCCGGCATTGACGCAGACGTCGACGCCGACGCCGACACTTCCCTCAGTCTCCACTGCGAAGTCCGAGACTGAGAATAGTGGGCTAGCGACCCCACGATTCGATGTTCGGCCCCCACCTCTTAGTCAGGCACCTCTACATGAAAATCGTAGGTCACCACCACAACCTCCGCCTTCGACCTTTACGGCCTCATACGCCTTCAAGGAACCGTCAAGGCAGATGGAGGATGAGAATGATGAGGGCGACAGGCTAGAGGCCTTGGCACGGAGCACGTACCGGTCGTACTCGCAATCAGCGCGGTCGCCAGAGCATTAAGGCATGCTTGGCAGAGTCTAGTCTGAGGCAATGTTGTCTTTGTTACTAATGAATCCAGTACCGTATGTGATTGTGTGAACAGAGTACGGGTACGATTGGCAAGAAACCGGACTGAAGATGCCATGTGCATATCAGTAGTGTGCACTGGTGGACCGCGGTCCATGGATGGTGACTGACGACTGATGACTAGAACGAAAACGTGGGTTCCTGACATCATGTCCAGGCCGTCGCTAGTTACTGCTCTCCTGACTCCTGACTCTTGAGCAATATCCGTTCTGGGCCATGCAGGGAATACCACAATTGCCGTCAGCTAGCTTGCAATAATACCGGGTACTGTAATAGTTGCTCGAAGGGCCCCAGGGCCTGGAGCACTCGGGCCGGCTGAGGGGAGGAGTTAGGACGACAAGTCCCGCCCTGCCCCTGCCAGCGTCGCATGTGAACGAGGATGGATGCCTGCTGCCTTGCTGCGATTTGTAGGTGCGATGCCCTAGCTGCGGCAGTATATGCCATTTCACCCCGCGCTGTCTCATACCCTTATTAGCACTGTCCCCGGCATTAACAGAGCAGGCTCAAAATCCAGTTCTCTGCTGCTCGCCTTGTCGCCTGTACTTGTACTATCCGGGTCAACTACTGATCACATCTGCCGTACCGACATGGTCCGGACTTCCCCACATTTGAAAGTGGAAATTAGTCTCGCGTAGGGAAGAATCGAGCCTTTATCTTTGCGATATGATACCGGTATCAGCGAGACACAAGCCCTATCAGAGCCATGGTTCAGCAATTATTAATCTCAGGCCGTGCTGGGCCACGGCATTTCAGGCACTACCGTAGTACGGTAGAAACCGCCTGGAGGAGACGCAGCGCAGAGCAGCGTCCCATAATTATTATCTTAAGTTAATAATGAATGGTGCTGCTGCAAATCCCAAGTGCCGCCGCCGCCGCCAATCCCGGTGCCACCACAGATGCCCAGAAATGCCAACAATGCCCACAGTGCCCACAATACCCAAAAATGCCCAAAAAGGCGACAACGCCCACAATGCCCACAATGCTCACAATGCTCACAATGCTCACAATGCTCACAATGCTCACAACACCAAGCTTTGTCTCCAGCAGCCGCCCTGCAGTTCGTGCCGTACCTGGATGCAGGACGGTAATCCTACTCGTCGCTGTCAGGCCCCCTTACCACCCAACGCTACCGGCATTCTTCAATCTTGACTCGTGTAGCCGGCCCAATGGAGAATTCCTTACCATTTTAAAGCTGCTTGAATGGTGCCTCTGCCCATGTGTACGTGATCCAATCAACGGAGATTGTGCATGGGGATTTCATGAATGCCCACCTAGTCTGTCCGAAAAAGGCTCGTGGACTTTCGACACACGTACAGCAGACTGTGGTTGAAGTGTCTGTCGATGGTCTCGAGGCTGCGTCTGGCCGTGTATACACAAGGTCTACCTCCGTGTCTTATCTTCGTCCGCTTCCCCCATCATCGTCGCTCTCGCAGCGTTGCCCAGGTAGCCTCAGCCCGTGGCCTTGGCCGTGGCCGTGGCCGTGCCGGCTGAGCAAGACCATCTTCGGCCCCGTCGTCGTCGAGCGTAGAGATCCATGTGTGCTCAGTAGGCTCTTCGCTCAGCGTGGCCAACTCCTCCTCCTCCAGCAACTCTTTTGGCCCGCTGCCCATCGAGTTGCCCCTCCTCCTCGAGCCTCCCACTCCGTCGGGCCTTCTCCACCCCTCAACCGTCGACGGCTGCCGCTGTCCAGAGCGAGGATACGTCCACGTCAGATGAGAGACTCGCGGCGTCACACAGCCAAAGACCAAGAGGCGGAAGCAGAGAAGCAGAAGCTGCAGCGGCAGCGGCAGCGGCAGCAACAATCGGAATAGCTATGGCCAACCGCCGGCCCTCCAGCGGCCAGGCTCCTCGAATGCTAATGGGCCCCCCAGAGACGCCCAGCAGAGTGATACAGGCTTCACCGACCATGTTTCCAAGCCTCCAGTTCTCGCCCGACATCTTCTCGCCCGCCTTTGGCCCTGCTTCCGCACCCATCTATCCACAACAACGGCTGTTCTGGGACCCTAACGCCACGGCCCCTATCGACCACCTCAATACGCTTCCCTCCTACCAAGACCCCATGGCTGTGACCGGCCCAAACAACTTCAGCCAGTCCTTCGGCCCGGCATCAACCCTCGTTCCACCATTTGTCCCTGGCCAGCAGATGCCACAACAGCAGTCCTACGGCCAGGCTGCCGATCCTCGGCCTCCGACCACCTACGTTGCTGGCCCCGCCTTCCCCGGCCCATTCAGCACCTCCCCTCGCATGCCTCTGGCGCAGGATGACAACCCCAGCATGTTCCTGAGTTCGCCTGCCCGTCGTTTCACCAATGACCACCAGCCCACCAGAACAGTGGGCAGTTTTGTCCAGGATAGGCCGGCCTACTATCATCAGATCGAAGAGTCGAGGCGCGAGAAGGAAGCCAAGCGTCGCCGGAAGAACGAGGTCAGACATCCCTCTGTTACCCGATCGGTCATGGAGGCCTTGCGGAGACCCATCTCTCCAGTCAAGGACAGCTTCCCAGGCTTGAAAAGAAGCCTTACCCACTCTGGTGCTCACGGTCGACAAAGCCATCTGGGCCAGCAGAGCCATGTCTCTTTCCTCGACAACGTCTCCACTCATTCAGGCTCCACATGCCGCTCCGGAAGGACTGGTCGCTCCTCACCGCTCAAGTCGTTGATTGGCAGCGTCAGCCGACAGCAGGTGGGTAGCAAGACATCCAAGAGGACGTCTTTGTCGCTCGAGATCGACGAGAATGGCGTTGCCAAAACCGTAGTCACCAAAATCCCAGACGAAATCGACATGGACCTAGACATGGACGAAGAAGACGATTCTGGAAGCGAAAGCGGAGCCAGCTCACGAGATGAATCTGACTTCGGCCTGCTGGCAAGTCAGCAGAACTCCTTCTGCTTCCCCAACGACGACGAAGACGGGTGTTCGGTGAGCCAGACACCTGTCGGTAGGTTCCAAGGACACTCCAAGAATAGCTCATATTCGACCATGGCCTCGCATGGCTCAACAATACCCTCATCGCGCAACAGCTCGACATTCCTAAGTCTTTCGAATGCAAAGCTGCCAAATCGAGCGCCTGCTCAACGGAAAACACGCGGTCTACATACGATGCAAGAGGATGTCGATATGACCCCCGTCAACGGTTCGGGTGATGCTCAGCAAGCTCTCAGAGCAATGCTCCAGACCCGCTCCAGATCGACCTCCGCTCACGATGGCTCTGGCGGAAGTCAACACTCGGCTCAGTTCAACTCATCTCCCCCCGTTCCTCATCATGCTTTCTCCAACTACAACGTATCACCCACTACCATCACCGATCCTGGCCTTGCCACCCCGTCCACTGACCATGAGAGCCCAATCAGCAGTGGTGGTACGAGATGCGTGTGCAATAATCCCGAACCGTCGACGCTCATGATACAATGGTGCGTTTCATCTTCTTCATCACTCCCTCATCTTATCTTTCCTTTGAACGCGACCCCATTCTGACTCTGTAGCAGTGACTCATGCACCAAGTGGCTGCACTCCATGTGTGTAGGCGTACATGATCAGCGCCTTCCTGACGTCTATGTCTGTATCTATTGCAGCCAGACCCCAGTGCGTCGTGGTCGAATTGGGGGTGCAACACGTTCTCCCATGGCCATCGCCCAAAGCCCACTGGCCCACAAGTCGGGACCTCCAAGATGGAGGTAGGGTCTGGCCTCCCTCTCACTCACCCTCACCCTCTCTCTCGTTTTGACCCCGCTATCGGATTCAGTCTCGAGTTTGTTTGATCTTCTGTATACAAACACAAGAAACCCAATTCGGGACGGACGGACGGGCTGTCTGAATATTTGGCGTCTACTTTGCAGTAGAGGTTTTTTTCTCCCTCGCTCTCGATCCAGCGCCGCAGCTATGACAGGGGAATCCCATAGCTGTCTGGTTTGGTCACGGGTTCCATCCGTAGGCACGACGTTGGGCAGATGGCGGTGGTGGTCATGTATCCCACTTCTGACACGCAGATACCCCGATTCAGTTTTAAACCCCTTCCAAATCAAGATTCTCGTCACCCCACTCCATACACAGACTCATGCCATCAACTAATTAGATCTTCTAAGTTGTTGCCGTTAAAGGTATCAAGCAGCCCTTGAGCAAAATGAGCAAGTTTAGGGTATAGAATGCGTGTCTGACTACGTCAAGTATGTTTTGCTGACGACATCCTGAAGAATAGGTTCAAACTGACTAATTTTCGCGGAAGACAATCTGAGATCTAACTTGCAGTATATCCACTAATTACAGCTAAGCGCACAAATAATTTATTACATTCTTACCTTCTTGAATTTTCTTTTCTTGCTCGTTCTATCGTCATTCCATTTTCTACTTGTTCTCAGTCAGTGTCAATATCCTTTTCGGCATCATCATTTCCGTAATCACCGACATCAAACATCTCATCTCTTACCAAACAATACTTGCGCTGTGTGACTGAAGCAGAGGTGCTGCTGCGGGGACAAGTGGGTGTGGAGATGTCGACATCTGATCATGCTACCACTATGCTACCTATGCATACTGAAAGCACTCCTTTGCGTAGTAGACCCAAGAGAAGAGATGAGCAAATGCCCGGCTAGAAATGAGAGCCCACACAAGGTTGAGATGCTCCTTCACCAGTTCTTGCAGGCCCTATCTTGTATTATCACCTCTATAACAATAAGTCTTGATCGGCCATATTGTCGGCACAGTGCTTGGCGCTCAAAACTAATATACAGGGCGCATGCAAGTGGGATGTCAAGGTAGAGGAGGCGCAGAGTATTGTCAAGATATTCGATATGACGACGATGAGAAGCAGTTTGGCTTGAGACATATTAGTGGTGAACTGAAGGTGAAGTGGGGGGAAAGAATGGAGAATATACCTGTTCAATGAGGGGATTATTTATAGTTTCAAGATGACAAAAGGAAGTTTTTCGATGTCTCTGCTAGTGTAAGATGCTAAACTGTCTAAGAAATCATGATATTGGTCTATGGTCATTATGAAGGAAGAGGGATCCGAGGTTGTAGAAGGAAGTCGGTTGCAGGTTGTGGAGGAGGTAAGTTGGTGAGGAAGGTACGAACGCTGACATTGACAGATGTCCCTCATCTTGGCGGCTTGGCCATTGCCCCTCCATTCAGCCAGATGGTACAAATGGGCATCTTGACTTCTTAAACTGCCTTTCCATCCCACTTCTAGATTCAGTTTTCGAAACCTTTTCAGTCAACCTTAAAATCACACTCACACTCATCATGTCTGATCTCCTGAAGCAAGGCCAGAGCCTGCTTTCCAGTGCAACTGGCGGTGCAACCGGTGGTGCAGCCGGCGGCCAGAGCAGTGGCAACCAGGCTGCTGGAGGGTGAGTCCAGCGCATTGACAAACCACTCCCGCCCCCGCGGCTCTTTGACTGATACCTTGACAGCAACGTGGTGGAAAGCTTCGCCGCGAAGGGAGTCAACGCGATTGAGGCGCAGCTCGGCTTCGACAAGGACCACAAGTACGACAAGTACGAGCAGCAGGGAATCGATGCCATTGAAAAGCAACTTAAGAAGTAGGGCACTAACCCTCGATAATGTGAGTACCTTCCCTCCATGCCGCCTACAATCTGCCCGTTTACAATCTGCAAGCCCCAATGTGCCGTTAGTCAGAACAGCAGGAACTGATAGCGACAGCATCGCAACCGGGAATAGCTGAGCCTGTGACGGATAGATGGACATGACTGGATGCGGCATGCTACCAGGGAGTATATGATACCCACAACTTACATGATCCAGATCTGGATGCCAAACCAGATTGAGTGCCTTGATTCATTCATAAAGATTAACCCATTTTGATATTTATCCTTATTTATTGTTTGTGTTTGCTGGCTTTGTTTGCTTCCTACTACCGGTATTAGCTTGCCTGATTACCCCACTCGCCAACCATTTTTGAGTCTCGCCAACATATGGTAGCCATTAATTACTTTACTTCCTTTGTGACCAACGCCTCTCTTCTACTTCTTTCCCTCGTAGAGCACATCCTTGGGTATACTGTACAGATCCAAACACCAACCTCAAGTCCCTTTCTAGTCCTTGTTGCATGTGACAAATCTAGGCCGATTACCACTATTGTGGCTTCTGCTCAGCAGTCAAGGGCGGGATACTCAAACCATAGCCCTGGGTCTTGCCCTGACGATCCTGATTATCGATCTCGACCCTTAAGGATACATTCAGGCCGCCTTTGAATACGCCCTGGCTGCTCACTCCATCTGCAGCGGGATGTTCGGTCCCGGCTCCATCCTCGCCTACATGGAGCGGGTGATGGCCGTCGTGGCCGTACGTCTTGTGCTCCAATATGCCGTTAAGCCCATTCTGGGGCACTCCATCGCTTGTTTGCCCGCTGTTATCGGAGATCTCGGTGATTGTAGCATAATTACGTGAGGGCATCGTGTCGTGATTGTTTGCTGCGCTCTTGAGTATTCCTCCGGGCTGCTTGTCAAACAAGGACAGGAGCGTCTCGTCAGTCTTCCCATCTCTCAAATGGTGGATTTTGTTCCGCCGGGCCAGCAGATTGGCCACCGCCTTCGGTGGAGGCTTGTTGGTGATGGCGGAGGAGATAATGTTGGCCATGTACCGAGGATCGTGCTCGGGCGCGACATTCACTTCTGGATTTGAATAGAAGCGACCAAGGGCACCGAGATGCACGTCACCGCCTAGGATGGTCACGCGGATGGAGAACTCTTGGGACAGTTGCTGCAGGCGAATAACAAGATCGCGGCGCTCTTTCTTGTGGCGTCTAGCAGTGTAGTGATCGTCAAGATCATCGAGCAAATCGACGGAGCCGTCAAATGCGTTGAACAAGCCGCCAGCAAATCCGAAACGTTTATTGAGCAGCTTTATGGGCGCGATGAGCGGCGAGGAGAGGATGTTTTCGAGCCATGCGAGACGGGGGTATGCGATGGGGACGCCAAGCAGGAGGATCAGATGCTTGATCTCGCCACGCGCCGCCGTCAGCTCGGAACTGAGACGATTGAATATGAGGTCGTACGTCTCGGGATAGTTGACTTGTTTGCGAGTGCGTTCGGTGCGGGCATCAATGCCGCAGAAGGCGATGCGCTTGCCGAGGCGCATGTAAAGAGAACGCGAGCGTTCTTCGACGTACGGGCCTGGTTTGTTGCCGATAATCCAGGAGGGATCGTCACTGGTCCGTTTGTAGACGTAGGTGTTTTCAGTCTGGCGTGGGTCAACACCGGCCGTACCTGTAGTGCCGGCACTCATCGTTTGCGGGGCGTCGGTGGTGAACGTCGAGGCCGGGGGTGAAGTGTGGTGTTGGAAGAGACAGTAGTATTTGAACGCAACACCACCGATGCCACGGAAGACGGCACAGCGCATGAAATGGTCGGTGTAGGAGCCGAAGCCATCAATGATGTCATGGTCGTCCCAGATATTGATTTGGGCAATTGAGGCGTTAGCTGACGCGAAGGGCTCGGTGGTGTACCAGCGCACGTAGTTGTTGTAGTAAAACTCGTCGCAGTCGGCGCGCATCTTGTTGTCGAAGGGAAAGTCTCGTCTCCTGCTTGGGTTGCCAATATCGGTCCACGGCTTGAGTGGTCCGGTCACTCTGACGCTGTCATTGTAGATCTGGTCACCGCCGCCAATCATGACGTGAAAAGGCCGCTTCAGATGCGTGCGCAAGACATCATTCCATACGGCAGGCCCTTGATCGCACGTGAGCTGGAGATACGCCCTAGTGTTTGGGAGCTGCTTACCTGACCAGAAGTCCACGTCTGTGCCGACAGAAAAGCCATTGCACGAGTGGAACATTATTCGCATTGACTCGGTGGCTGCAGGGACCACAAAGGCGCGAGAGGGCTCCTTGCTGACGTCGGAGAGGTAGTGGATGTTAGGGATGGTGTACCGCCACCTGGCCTCGACGTCGGTGAGTGGCACCTGCAGACTGAATCGCCAGAAGACTTTATCAGGATCGGCATAGAGCTTGAGGCCGTCCACAACTACCTTCTCGTGGCCGCCAGCCTCGGGCCCGAGTTCGAGTTGGGGAAGCTTCCCTCCGGGTTTTGTGACGATCAGCACCGAGCCATGCCACCTCACCGTTCCTGCCTCCTCGTCCAGGTGCTGATAGTTGAGCAAGGGGCCACAAATCACCTGGAACTCATTGGAGATGCTGGTGTCGTGGGGCCCGCTGCCGATGTCGCCTGGTGTTTGCACTGCATCTTGGGATGGTTTGGGCAGCGCGTTGCCATCAAGCTGGTCTGTTGGAGGCAATAGTAAGCATGTGGCATAAGGACACGCCAGGTGCCATGTTCTGACCTGTCATGGTAGAGTACGGTAGAGTACGGTAGAGTCCAGTAGAGTACAGTAGAGTACAGTAGAGTACGGTAGAGCTGCGCCGCGCAAGGCTCTAATCGCAAATGCTTTCTCAATAATGCTAACAGTCGCGCCAACACAGGGACCGGAAACACAAACAGCAACTAGGTAGGAGACAATGCAACTACCTCATAGATTTAGGTGCCCGGAACAGAATACAAACTGAAGGAAGAGCCCGACTACGGTACTACGTACGTAGTAGTCCTGATGACGCGCCTCTTGTAAGCTTACCAGAAACAGGGACGGTGGCGTCCAGGAAAAGAAGCGAGCTGAACGCGAGCGAGCACCGTCAGCGCGCATGGTGAGTTGTGCCAAGACGGTTGCCAAGACGATTGCCAAGACCATAGTCACGCTAAGCTGCGCCGATCTTGCGGCAATGCTAAATGCAGCACCGCTCATTGGCTGTGAAACACGTTAGCAAATTAGCTAAAGTCGGGCCGCAATTTCAAACATTATTCTTGTTGTTGGACTTGATTCTGGGTGATAAAGTCCTTCCGTAATGCATGTCGTCATCCCCTTCTGAATACAGTACGGTAAACCGTAGTAGAAACGGCAGCAGCTCCATTATCGCCATACAGGTAAATCGAACTTCTCAGGATCCCCCCGGCATCACTACTCATTCCTTCTCACTCTCCTTGATTTGTGGATCATCAATTCCATGCTCATAGATGGCAAACAGTGTGTCACCCTCTGGCAGACATGGACTGTCGTAAATCTTGCAAATCCTCGTCTCGCCACGACCCTTCTTTAAGCTGAGTCGAGTTGTGCTAGCGTGAGCGATGATGTTGCCTCCGATAGGCTTCTTAGGGTCTGGGTTGAACATGGCGCTTGGCCCGCCGTCAACCTGAGCAGTTACCTGATTCGTGATGACCACGGCGATGCCAAACTCGTCAGCCAGGCGTTGCAGCATGCGCATGAAGCCTGCAATGTGAGACTGCCGCGACGAGAGTTCGCCCCGACCGGTGTAGTCTGTCCGGTAGAGAGCGGTGGCAGAGTCAACGATGAGAAGGGAGAAACGAGTCTCGCACATCATCTGAGCCGCTTGCTTCAGCAGTTGCAGCTGATGTTCCGAGTTGTAGGCTCGTGCGTATGCAACATTGTCCAGCACCTCTTCCCCCTCGAGCCCGTATCGATTGGCGACCGACAGCAGGCGGGTGGGACGGAAGGTGCCCTCGGTGTCGATGTACAGACACTTGCCTTCGCCGCCGCCCATGTCAAATGGAAGCTGACAAGTCACTGCGAGCGTGTGGCATATCTGACTCTTACCCGTCCTGAATTCTCCAAATACCTCAGTGATTGAGCCGGTTTCAATGCCACCGCCTAGCAGTCGATCCAGGGCCTTGGACCCAGTAGTGATGGATATGAGGTCGCTTCGTCGCTGGTGCATTTCGGTGGCTGTTGTGAAGCCCATGGGCACCTGCTTCATTGCCTCATTCTGCAGCTTGGTCGCCTTTGCTTCAGAGATGCCTTTGACTTGCTCGAGCTGCTTCCGAGTGCTGCTCGCCATCAGCAGAGAGTCTGTCCGCAGACGCTGACAAAGACTCACGAGTATGCAATCGACTCAACAGTGTGGAAGCCTCCCTCGATCATCAATTTGACGTCCCTGTCAGTGAGGCCAGCCTGGCCCTAAACGGTGTCAATCAGTCTTCCACGCGCATATCACACAAACCAACCACTAAGTGAGAGATGGGCAAAGGCGCTCCGGGGCCACCGCCCATGTTATCGTACTCATCTTGGCGCGCTTCTATTTCTTCCGTCTGGGTCATGTTGTCTCAATACGCTGGTCAGAAAACACGTCAAGAGAAAAGATCACGACGGCAAACTGCACGCACGCCAGAGGAATGGGACAGTACACCTGCTCAGGGTCGGATTGGTAATTAATTAGATTGGAACACAGTGAGGCCAGTGGCGAAGTGGCGTATTGTATAGTAGAACGCGTCAAAGTTTTAAGTGCGACGCGAGTAAAAATCGCGTCTACACGTGACCACAATCGCCAATTTGATACCAATTTGATGCTAATTTGGTGCCTCTGACATCCTGCAGACGGTGGGCTACTAACAATGAATGAATGAATTAATTATTTACACTGCAGAAAATCGGAATACAGTAGGATGATGATTGACCAGCTACAAGCTACAAGCTGCAGAATGAGCAGATCAGCAGGGTCGCCAAGCCCTCAGCTCACATATGGCAGGCGCGCTCTTCAACTTTGGCAATGCACCCACGGTAACCTACACCTGTAGATCGATATTATAGGCATTGTTATTAGCCAAGCAAGGACCTCACTTCTAGCATTTACGCCGCGGCTTCACATGAATCAACTTGCTGACTCCCTTCACACCTCTCACTCACTCGTCATAGTCCCATCCTAGGTGGTCGTAAATGCTCATACCTGTGTGCATGCTCAGCCCCTCGTCTATCCCCTTACCGCCCATGACTCTATCCATTGCCTTGCCAGCTTCCTCGGGTATGATCGGCGCATCTTTGAAGGTGTCTTGAACGTCAACCTCATTCCGCTTTAGCGGTGTGAAGAGCACCGTCCGCCCGGATTTATTCATCTTTGAGACTGGCGTTGCTGCGAGGTAGGATGGCAGGTCTGGCCGCAATCGCGCTTTTGCTGGTGTTGCCGCCACAATGTCGTCACCCGAGCCTGTAGGGGGCGGGATCGATGTATGCGATATTGCTTTGGATGGTGTGTCAGCAATAGCATCGAGAGCGGCTCTTCGCTTTGGTGGTGATGGCGCAATGCTGGCCACGAGAGACGGCTTCACCATTGACGAGGGTACAATGCGGTCGCTGTCCGTGGCAGGTTCTTCGTCATCAGCCATATCCATCAAATTGGCACGGCTTTTCACCAACTGCATCGCCTTCCGCCGACTTGGCGTGGCAGTAATTTGCACCTTTTTGTGCAGCTCAACCTCATCCATGATCTCCTTGGACACCGTGCTTCTGTCTGGCTTCTTTACCGCCTCAATGACAGCTTTGAGCTCGGACCGCTGCATATTGATCTTGTCCATCTTTTCCCTTTTCGCTTGATGGGCTTTGGCATCTGCCACCAGATCAATCTGTCGCCCCAAGAAGCTAACAGACCTTTGCATCCTGGGGCGCGACTCTGCACCACCAGCCAAGTCGGATGGCACCCGCCGGAGAGCAGACATGGAACGTTCGCGCTTGAGACTTGGGAGAGTGGAAGAGCGCGACAGCAGCGGTGGGGACTCGCTCCGCGTCGTTTCTTTGTCACTGAACACATGTTCTAACGGTCGCTTTGCAGACTGACGTGGTCTCGATTTCTTCATCTCTGAAGGGACCTTCTGGTGACTATGTGATTGTGGGCTGACGCGAGTTCGCTCAGGACGGATATCGGCTCCTACAAGCTTCTTTGTGAGAAGCTTAGTCTGTTGAGGTAGTCTTGAGCCATAAAACGGCTTGATGATCTCCTGATAGAACTCCTTCAATTCATCTTTCGACTTTGCAGGGCCTCCGGATACACCGTCAGATTTTCCAGTAGAAAGCTGTAAATCATCTGTGCTGACTGTATGCCAGATGCATAATTTGTCGATCAAGGCATCTAGCTGGGTCTGCAGGTTGCGAGGCCTTCGTTTGGCCTTTGGAGTAGACGTCTGAGTTTGATCGACCTTTTCATCCATCTCTTGCTGAATCTCTGCCCGAGAGTGTGCTTTGGCTTCAAGAGCCATAACCTCGAGAATCAGTAACACCTGCATCTGTGTCTCTCTTGTTCGCAATTCCAACAAGGCCTGCCGGATATCTATTCCAAGAGCTTCATCAGTCGACGTTGTACCACTACATACACCAATCTCTCGGCCGCGCCACCATTTCTCCATGACTGCGTGCTCACAATTGTACAGACCGTCTTTGCCTAGCTTGACTTTCTTGGTCGCTCTTTTCTTCTTAGTTGATGAGCTATCTTCGCCCTCGGTTGCAGAGAAAAGCGATTTGAGTGCGGTGGGCAAGCCCTCTCTATATTTGAGATCGGCTTTCTTCGGGGGCATGATGCCTGAATACAAGCAATCTATGAGTTGTTCGATGCTTAGTCCACCCTCGGGCGACTTCGCAAGAGCTCTGGCGCGACTCAGTGGGCCCTTGGCGTAAAATGCTAGAGAGGTACGCGAGAGATATAGGGTCTCGAGGTACTGCCGAATGATCTGGTCGGCTGTTAGAGGTCCTTGTTGGCTCTGCTGCACCGCATCTGGCTCCGTAGTCGGCAAAACAATATTGGCCATCTCTTCATGGACCGCCTCTCGAGCAGCTGGAGGGTTAAGGCCTTTGTCCGGGATCTTCAGATCGTTGCCTTTGAGCAATTGATCATGCGAATATTTCGAAGTCTCGTCACTACTAGTGGCAATATTCTGAGAAAAGGTGGCAATATTCTGAGAAAAGCTGCCATTTGTAGAATCCTGCAACTGACTATTTGGAACTTCATCCTGAGAATGCCTTGATGAAAACAAGGACATCAGAACCTGTGCACCTCGTCGATTTTTCGGCACCTTCGGGCTGCATGGAGTCAGAGGTCGGCCAGAGTTGGTGGTAGAGTATGAATCGCTTCTCGTGTGACGATGCTGACCACGCACTACTGATTCCTGCGGGAGCAGTTGGCCGCGCCTGTCAGTGGCATCGTGGCAATCCTGTTCCGTGACCCAGCTGGCAAGTCGACATGCTACCCAAGAACTGGGGCTCGCTCTCTCAATGGCATAGAGGCCGCCATTCGGGCTTAGTCGAGCGATGAGAGCACAACCTTCATGTTGCCAGGCGGGGAGCACTTGTGCTTCAAACAAGTAGGGAGGGGTCAAGGTCTTGTAGCTCGCTGCAGGTGCCAGCCAGACGAGCGGGACGTTGGACCTTGGTATGAGGACAATCGGAGCGAATGTCACCGTCGATGGCTTTGTAGTAGAATCAATGGACCAAGCAGTGAAGGTGGGAATGTCCTGGTCATCTCGCTTCCTTTTCCTTGAGGCCGCTGGCGTGGACGACCGGGAATTGCGAGTACGGAGCGCGGCCGGTTGGAGAGGGTCGCGCGTGATTGATGCTTGCATTCTTCACCGACGATTGACAACGCCATTTTCTATGCCCTTGAATGGAACGGCCCTGCCATCGGGTGTTTGTCTGTCTGTTTGTTTGTTTGTTTATTTGTTTGTCACCTGTCTCAGTTGGAGGCTCAACATATGGAAGGTGCGAGTACAGACGGACGTGGGCCATTGCCCGGACTGTGCGCGCGCCGTGGGTCTGCAGCTTGACGTCACGCGTTTGGCTCCTGGAAATCTAGCCTTGGAGCCCCCAAGGAAGTTTTATTACTGTAACTTCGGACAATGATTTGGGACTACCCATGTTATATAACAGGTGCAAGAAAGAGCATTTGGCTCATCACCTCTAGGCTGCTGGCCTGCTTGGATAATTAATATGCAAATGCCACAACTCCTGCCTAGTCCAACCCAAAACCGAATATCTGGCTCTACTACAGTATCAGCCATTCAGCAATGTCCTAACAACAATCGATCGGTAGTCGACGACATAAGCAGGTATAAGAATGTCTCATGCCGATAACAAGCTCTAGCCGAGTACCACCGCCAGGATCACTATTATCAAGATGATGGCGACAATGAGTAATAAACAGCATGCTTTGCTCCGTGCTGCTTTCTGGTAGCGGCTCGCACTCCGCAGCTCAGTGTCAGCGCCTCGAGTGTCGGCAAGGGTGTTCTCAACCTGGACATCAATAATGTCCAGCTGGTCACCCTGTTCTCGCACAATGGTAGCAACGTCGCGGAACAGCTCGTTGAGTTCTCCAACAGACTGCTCGATCTGCCTAATCTCACCCTCGCGCTCAATAATGAGGTTTTCTTGGAAGTCGACTTCGGCCTGGTGTGCCAGCTGCGGCTCATCGAGGAGCTGCGTTTGTTGTTGTCGGTCACCAGATTGGGGCAGCGCTGATTGCTGCGATTCTTCCAGCGCTGCTTTGGAAGCTCTCTCCTTCTCAATCGCCCGTCGTTGCACTACTTGAAATTCCGACAGCGCTGAAGTGAATTCTCGAGATATTTTCTGGTTAGTGTACTTTTGCGAGGGCTCCCGGCTGTCAGCACGGTCACCGAAGATTAGTTGCTAGCACTCACATTCAGATCTTCCCAACCCTGAGCCTTCTTGATTCCTTCTCCGACTTCTTTAAAGCCGTCTCTGGTCTCTTCGAGCATATCATGCACTCGCTCGCGCACTCTCTCTGTGTCGCGCTTCGTGCCAAGCAGCGCAACTTGATTTGACAACCGCGAGATATTCGACATGAGCTCGAACAACTTCGTAGATAGCGACTCAGTGAAACGACTGAATTCTGGGTCATCGCTGTATGTGGGATCATCTTGGCGCCGAGTCGTCATCGGTTGCGACTCCAAGGCCGATAGGCGATCGAACGACATGGCTGGCGCTTAGGTGGCCGCGGGAAGATTGTTTGGATGAAGTGCAATTCTGGTGAGATACTGTATCGCTGGAGGAGGCGTAGTTCCTGCCTGTTAATGTCCGTGCCGAAGCTAGTCCCTTTTGGGCAGTTTGATTTCAGGGCATTCACGCTCCATCTCAGAAAGCACAGGCGCAGCCCAATAATACTAAATTACCGGCACATCAACATCAACTTCTTGGCATCTTCGCTGGTCGAAGGAGAGTGTTGGCCATGTTTGAGACTGTTCCTTGACGACACACCACGATGAATACTGCGACGACAACAACGACCACTGCAACCATCATGTCAGGAATTGCCAGCACGCCAAACAGCGCTGTGGCTAAGCCTCGCCCATACCGCCGTTTCTTGACATCCGCTCTACACTCACGGTTCTTGCATTCGCTCTTCGTGGCTCTGCTTCTAGCCCAAGGACTCGCTGTCATTCTGGGACCAAAAAATAGCAAGTCCAATAAGACTCAACCACACAGAACACATCCATCCTAACTGATGATTCCAGACTTATTGTGGTCCTGGTTCCCTCTAGGCCCGGCTGGCTTTCGAGCCTTGCTATTCTTCATCACCATCATCATTATCACTTTCCTGCAGATATCGACTCTCAAAATAGAGACAGCAACACCTACGTCACCGGTTGCTGGCTTCCTCTCCACCATTCTCAGCCTCACAACAGCCTCTACCATTGCCCTCTATGTCGTCTCTGGCTACTGGTTCAGCGCCGTCTACACCTTCTACAGCCCAAGTATGAGCTGGATACAAAAAGGTGGCCTCAAGACTCCAGACCGGCTAAATGAGAAACCAATCTACGTTACATGTTTCTGTGTCCTGATGGGTATCACCCATGCGTTTAGACACCTCTACTACCAGCACTCTACCTTGCGCATTCCGATAGCTCCTCCACCCACTCCTGATGTGAAAGACCAGCGCACCCATCCTGTGGTCGATCTTTCCATCCAGTTCAAACAGCAAGTTCATTCGCTCGTCTGGAGGAATCTGCTCATTTCTGGCGCTGTAACCGTTGCCGCGCCCTTTATCTACACTGCATTCCTCCGACAATCTGCATGGATGGTACAGCTATCGTTTGCCAAGCTATTCTTCAATCTCTCCAGAAGCAATGCCCGTCCTACAGGATTTCCGCCGCTGGTTGGAATGCTCCCACGCACCTTCTTCTTGGCCATGCTTCTGGGCTTGACCTGGGAAGTTTCGTGCTTTCTCTTCCTTGCGTACATGGCAACACCGCCGACAAACAAAGGCAAGCCACTCAGCGATTTCAGTAAAGATCCCAACGGGACATTATACACAGGATTGAGAGCGAAGCGAGATCTGATCAAGACATTCGCATTCTGGGAGTTGGCCATTATTGCTGAGAGCCAGGGGGAAAGAAGGAAGGCAATATTTGATGACATCGATAGACCGACAGGCCCGATTTGGGCATCGATGCTTGACGAAGCCCTGAAGGTCATCAAAGGAATCGACGAGCGCATTGAGGGACCAGCGGCTATGAAGGCTTCGCAACCTACAGATCAAGCACCGCTAAAATCGTTGCCAAAGCTACTGCCGCCTCCAGACAAGACAAACGTAGTGGCCAAACCGAAAGCAGGCGTAAGCCGAAGAGCGAAAATAGCCGGATTGCTAAGCGATGAAGCGATCAAGATTGGCTCTAGCAGCCACCCCATGGAATCTCCGCTCAGCAACGTGGGTAGAGCGGTTGAGCGAGTTGGCCACGGCCAAGCCAGCCCCCTTGAGCGGGTGATTACAACTGCAAGGAACAGTTCGGTTGGCTGGCTCTTTATTTCGACCAATGCAGCAGCTGTGAAAGGTAAAGTCCTCGGGTCACCGTTTGGCAATGCGGTGTTGATTGTGGACGCGATCGAGAGCACGACGAAAGTACTAGTGGCAAGCATGCAGGACGACAACTATGGCAAAGCAATCAGAGGGGTGCCTTTGGCAGTGAAGCAATTCACCAAAACTATCACCCTGATTGACGCTCTGCTGGAGAAGACACCGCCGAACGATGGGGACAACACGGAAGTCAGCATCATCTACGGTAGGCTGAAGGCCGGTCTCACAGAACTGCTGTCAGCATTCCAGCAGTTCCTCTTTGATACTGGCCTGAGTGTTGCAGAGCTCAACGACGCGAAGAGAGCAGCAGGGCAACAGGGTATTGAGGCCGAAAATGAACAGCAGACACCGGTGTTAGTGGAGGAAGAACAACAACAACGGCGAGTAGTCAAAGTGCCACGACTTGTAGGAGTAGGAGGCGAGGAGCAGCAGGACCAGTGGAGAGAATGGAGCAGCCAGAGGAGGCTGACGAATGGCCAGGCTAGGCAGCCATTGTTTACCAAGGACAATAATATATCGAGGAGTAGCGGCAATGATATGAATGGGAATGCAGTGAGGAGACGGGGACAAATGGAGCAAGTCAGGGTAGGATAGATGACATACTTGGTTGCCTTTCCCCACCTATTCAAGAGGATCTCTCTTTTCTTTTTGGTAGTTGGTTTTTTATCATAGTGATTTGATTGTGATGAAGATAAAATGGTCAATCGTATTATTAACTTAACAAATCTCCCTTCCACGCCTTGACTTCGGGCGCGTCTTTCTTCGCCGCTCCAACGCCACTAGTCGCATCAACCTCGTTCTGCGCTTCCCACAACACACCATCACCGCCTCTCGGTCTCATCGCCATCTCCTCATCATTCCCCTGGCCGGACGGAACAGTGCCAACCCAAACTTGGCCCCTCGCCTCCTCACACCGTGCCACGGTCGCGCGTATCGCCTCGTCCACCTCGCGCGCGCGCTCTCTCAGTCCCCTTCGCACCAAGCCCAGACACAACCTCCTGACCTCGTCATGCACGCCGTTGACCTTGTCGACCAGCCTGCGGATGCTGGCGACGAGGTACTCTTCTTCGTACACGGAGCCTTTCTTGCCACGGGCACGCTTGCGCTCTTCCTTGCGGCGAGTCTTGGACGTCTTGCGCGACGCGTGTGAGGCGATTGTGCCACCGAACTGGGTGGACGTGTTGTTGTAGCGCGTGAACATACTTTGGTTGGCGACAGTTGAGGCGGTGGGGGCGAGGGAGATGGTGTCGTCCATGTCTGTGGCGGTGGCGCCGGCACCGGCGTCACCACCATAGAATGCGAGTGGGTCGAGGGCCTTAATGCGGCGGAGCTCAAGGATGCGTGGCAGCTGACTGGACAGTTGTGCAGTGCAGTCGTTGAGTAGAGACAGCAGCTCGGATGATTTGTCGAGCAGGATGGGGTCGACTGTCAAGGTGGCTTGAGTTTGGAATGAGGCCGGTGTGTTGGTGCCTGGGTGGTGATGTTGGGACAGCAGGAGGAGGGCCTCAGCGAAGTAGCTGCCCTTGCAGAGTAGGGTGGCGGCGCCGGTCGGATCGTGGAGGTAGTGCTCGTAGATGTAAGCAGCGGCGCGGTAGTCGCGATGTTCCTCGACTTGTGTGGTGGCCAGCTGGGTCGCGAGCGCGGTGAGGTTGCAGGGTGAGACAGGCACGAGGGCAGCGCAGGTAAGCGACTCTCGCCAGCGATGTGCCAACGCGTACAACGGCTGGGCGGAGATGTAGTCACCCAGTGACTCGTACAAAACTGCGGCCTGCAGATTTTGCGACTGTGAGGCGAGGTGAGCACCGTAGAGGCGAGTGTATTGTTCCTTATGAACAGGAGAGTACTTGTAAAGGTCGAGGGCGTCGGTGTAGAGAGTGTGTTTGAGAGTGTATGCTTCGGCTTCGTCGTGCGATTCGAGGGCGACGAGCGAGGCGAGCGCTTTGGCGTAACGTTTCAGGTGGTTGTCAATAGTATATTTGCGACGAAGTAGAGGCAGAGAGTTGAGAGACTGAAGGAAGGGCATGTATTCACGTGGGTCCCGTTGAGAATGCTGTGCGATCAGAAGGGTGACGTCAAGGTCGTACAGTCCCAGGGCCGTCGTGTACAAGCGATTGGAGTCGGTTAGAAAGCAGAGGTAGGCAACGGCGGTGTCGGCTTGAGTGGGTGAGTTGCTGTGCAGGGTGGAGACAAGGATGAGAGCGGCGGCGAGGTCGGGTGGATGTTTGCAGACGTGCGCTGTAAGGAGGGTGGTGAGGTAGGTTGTCGAGTGAGGCGGGGTGGACAGGGCGGTGAGAAATTCGGAGCAGATGTGGTTGATCTTGGACGGGGAAGGGGAGGATGTAGTCGCTGTCGGTAGAGTGTTATTCGGTGAGGTCGTCTTGGAGGTGTCTCGGTAGAGTGTTTGAGTCACGTCTTCCTCCTTGAGTTTTGATAGGAACTCATCGATTCGAGAAGGCTTCTTGAGTTGGTCAATGAATTTGCCGATGTTGGTGAAGAATGCTTCCGGGTTGTAGTCGTGAAGGATGTTCAGATCGACCTGGTGCTGTCGACAGGCGAGGAAGGCGGTCTGGAAGTCCTGGTGTTCAAGATGTTTTCGGATGCCGGACACGACGAGTGCTCGAGGGTAGATGGTTTCAAGATTACCGCGAGGCATCTGCAGGACGACAGCATAGGCTGAGGGAATAGCAGTGACAATCTTGGCACCTCGTTCGATGCTTCGGACCCGCTCGTCAGTTTCAGGAGTATTCTCAGGGGCTGCCATGTCAGCTGGCGCAGTAAGGTGGACAAATTTGAGAAGGTGGTGAGTGGTGGTGAAGATCAGGTGGGCGTCGGTGACAACGAAGGAAGAACAGTCTCGTGCAAGAATACGATTGTCGCCTTCAAGAATACCTTGAGAGCTGAGAGAGATTCTGTGGTACTCAGGCTCGTGATATCCATTCATAGCTCCCTGATCGGGGTCTGCAATTCGAAAGATCGCCGTATCGGGCGTGGACGGTCCCAGTGCGGGCGGCAAGAGATGTGGCCGGATGAAGGTGCTATCGCTGACCATTAGCGCAGAAATAGAATCTGAAGCCCAAACAGACTCGTTAGTAGTGTCTGCGAATATGTTGTGTACGGCAGAGATAACGTCGTGCTCGACAAGATCTGAGAGATCTGAAACGTCGACACCTGCGATAGAGTACAATCTTGAAGCACCGCCATCGTACGATAGAATGAAAAGTTGGTGAGATCCTTGAAACTGGACCTGGCTGTAGCGTTTATGCGGAGGCAGAGCTTTAGAATGTCGATTGACAGGAGTCGTGTATCTGCTTGTCTTTGCATGGGCAGCCTGCATGGGCCAAGTCCATATATGGATGGCCGAAGCCGTCAGTACAGCAATCTGATCACCGTTTGAGCTGACGGCACAGTCAATAATCGCAGAGTCGGCTTCAACTTCACAAAAGGACATTGGAGGCGGAATACCAGCTTGACGTAATGGTGTTAACTTGAGGGTGTTGCCATCGATGACTGCCACCACACCATGGTCTCGGGGAGGAATGACTGGACCTCTGCTTATGGCAAGAGAATGTGAGAGGTCTAGAAGACGTTCGGTGTTGTTAATGGTGAATCTGAGAGGCATGTCCTTGTGCCAGCGCACGGCCAATGGTGAGCTGCGATGAGATTCAAGAGGAATTACCTGCTTGAGGTAATAGTGGTAATTGCCCATCGTCCATAGCTGAACTCTGTCCAAATAAATAACTGCTAAAACGGTGGAGTCGCTGTTCCAAGCAAGAGAAATGTTCGACGCCCATGTTTGCATGTCATTGACGGATAGGCGAAGGTCAAATTCGCCGTGTCGAAGACCATTACGCTCGAAGAAGACAACCTCGACTTTCTCCGTAGATCGTTTGGTGGCAGCAATGAGGTTGCCGTATGGCCGCCAGCTCAATGCGGCCTCCAGACCATTGACCGGCTCGCTTGCACTGTCCAACTTTGCCTCCCGATCAAAGACGCGTATTACCCTGCGATGGCCAGGCACAACACTATTGACGGCGAAATAGGTTCCATCACCGCGCCAGCTTAGCGAGACTCTTCCATCCTCTTGACTGCTTGGGAGGCCTTCATCGACATTCTCTGGCATAGTTGGATCCCGCATTGCTTTGGCGCGCTTACCTTGGAACTGGGTTTCCTTCTTGCCCCATCCCACAGAGACGTGCTTGGAGACCGTCAGGTCTTTGTCCGAGAGGGTCAGCTCGGTAATAGGCTCAAAGTCCTTGCCCATGAGTACAAGTGAGTCGGTGCGCGTGACCACAGCGAGCAACTGCTCATCTGGAGCCCATGCTGCCGCTGAGATGCCGACATCTACACTGCCAACAATCTCGATCTGCTCCTGATCCAGGGTTGGATGTTCTCTGACCAGAACGATGTCTCCACCGGTCAGAACTAGGCAGGCAGTTTCAATGTCGGCAAAGTACTGTAAGAGCAAGACCTCGTCGGCGTCAAGATCAGGTAGCGGGTAGGGAGCATCCCACGAGGCTATGATGGTGAAGCTGGGATCTGCATTACTTTTCCGCTTGAGCTGAATCTCTGGCTGAGTCGGAGTTGGGCCGAATGCATAGATGATGGCACTTTGGTCTTTCCTGGTGTCCCAGGCCGTGGCTGTGAGCGGGAGGCCATTGTTGACTGGGTGCTCGTGCAGTTCAACAGTTCTCAGGTTGCGCATTCTCTGGTGCCGTGCAGATGAAGCAGCAACAGAGAGCACAAAAAGCCGGCCACGTACTTTGCATACTCAATACTCATTTGGCGTCTATTCCACTACCAGTACTGGTATTCTACAAAAAAATTGTCGATGTGAGGGAGTGGGTCTGTCGGCCCAACCAATCACAATCCAGTCTTTCCTCATCCGATCCCTCGTACTAAGGGATACTGTAATGAACGACGACCGACAGCAATCATAGCTGTCTCAGTCCGTTTGAAAGGTTTTCTCATTTGTGGAAGCATTGTATGTACATACTCGCAAGCTGCCCTGCTTGAAGCTCAGTGTCCATCTGTCTCCTTCCCTGACTAGCTCATGACGCAAGTTGGCAAAGACGCCACCAAGCTACTTGGTCTTGTTGGTTTGATA
The DNA here is from genome assembly GCA_003709845.1 of Chaetothyriales sp. CBS 134916. Classification (NCBI taxonomy): domain Eukaryota; kingdom Fungi; phylum Ascomycota; class Eurotiomycetes; order Chaetothyriales; family Domatiomycetaceae; genus Domatiomyces; species Domatiomyces globalis. The sequence continues at coordinate 18,345 of QQXO01000169.1, read as the reverse complement.
AACTAGTATGGGGTCAACACAGTGATCTAGGGATATGTACCCGTTGGTCTTACCTGCAACGCCGAATGGAAGGCTAAATCCAACAACTGTTTAGTGTTAGTATAGAGTCTCTTGCATCGATTGGAGCAGCGTACCAATGGTTCCCCAGTATCGCAGCCAGAAGAATCGGGTCTGCGTGTTGAAAGGCAAGTTGCTCCGCGGGCCTTCTGGGTAGTGGTAGGGACTCGACAGGCGCTGCGAGGATGTGGAGAACTGTCGCCGAGCGAGCTGTTGGGCCGCTAGTCGGGCACGGACAGCGGATTGGGCGATCATCTTGGGGGTATTAGCAGCTGCAGCCGAGTGAGGTCGGTGTCGGACTCTGAGGAGTGGTGCTCAACGTGTGTGGTAGCGAAGAGGGGGGCCTTGAGCAACCGTGATGTTGTCAGTTCCTCGCTCAGTCGGAGCTCTGAGGAAGCTCGTCAGACTGCCAAGACGCCAAGACGCCAAGACTGCCAAGACGCCAATGCGTTCCTATGCCGGCAAACCTGCCGTTTTAGGAGGCCTACCTGACCATCATCCTACTTTTTGCCAAAAGTCATCGACGCCACAAGAAGGTCAGAAAGCGCCTACTGCCGGGACTTTTGCTAGTCGGTTATCGTACCATAATGGATGAATTGTTTGACGTCTTCCAAGACAAGCCCGCTGCTCCTCCTCCGCTGGCTGACGGAGACGACACACCCGGCAGAGCAGAGAAGCGGCTAAAGCGACGGGCCAACGGCGACTTGAAGCCCGGCGACAACGAGCAGCCGGGAGAGAGCGCCAGGTCGTCATTGTCTAAATCATCTCAATTGCCTCAATTGTCCCAATCACCCGAATCCGCCCAACATGGCGACTCGGCTTCAGGCAGCCAAGACGACGTTCCGGGCACCAAACGCTTGCGTCTCGACGGCGAGCCCGAACCAGTAGTCACCGACACGTTCGAGACGGAGCAGTCACGTGAAGTGGCCCCGTCGGCAGGACTACAGGCAGCGCCAGAGTCGGAACGCGTAGTGCTCTCCCACCAAGTGCGGCATCAGGTCTCGCTTCCGCCTGACTACGCATATGTACCCATCTCAGAACACAAGCCACCAGACAAACCGGCCAAAGAGTACAGTTTCCAGCTCGATCCCTTCCAACAGGTGTCGATCGCGTCCATAGAACGAAATGAGTCGGTCCTGGTGTCGGCACACACCAGTGCGGGAAAGACGGTCGTGGCCGAATACGCGATTGCGCAATGCATTCAGAACAACCAGCGCGTCATCTACACCAGCCCGATCAAGGCGCTGAGCAATCAGAAGTATCGCGAGTTCCAGGCCGAGTTTGGTGATGTTGGCCTGATGACGGGTGACGTGACCATTAACCCAACGGCGACGTGTTTGGTCATGACAACGGAAATTCTGAGATCGATGCTTTACCGCGGCTCTGAGATCATGCGAGAGGTCGGCTGGGTCGTTTTCGACGAAATCCATTATCTACGTGACAAGATCCGAGGCGTTGTATGGGAGGAGACCATCATTCTGCTGCCGGACAAGGTCCGCTATGTCTTTCTGTCGGCTACGATTCCCAACGCGATGCAGTTTGCCGAATGGATCACAAAGACACACAACCAACCCTGCCACGTGGTCTACACCGACTTTCGGCCGACGCCGCTCCAGCACTACTTCTTCCCTGCCGGCGCTGACGGCATCCACCTGATTGTTGATGAGAAGGGCGTCTTTCGTGAGGACAATTTCCAAAAAGCAATGACGGCAATTGCCGACAAGCAGGGTGATGACCCGGCAGATCTCAACAGCCGACATCGGGGCAGGGGCAAGAACAAGCGGCTCAACAAGGGCGGCGGCACCAAAGGCTCGTCGGACATCTACAGGATCGTGCGCATGATCATCATGAAAAAGTACAATCCGGTGATTGTGTTCAGCTTCAGCAAGCGCGACTGCGAAGCGTATGCGCTGCAGATGTCGTCGATGGCCTTCAACGACGACTCGGAGAAGGCCATGGTTAAAGCCGTGTTTGACAGTGCGCTGGCATCTCTAAGTCCGGATGATCGCAGCTTGCCGCAAATCACACATCTACTGCCCTTGCTCCAGCGAGGCATCGGCATCCATCACTCGGGCCTGCTGCCCATCCTAAAAGAAACGATCGAGATTCTCTTCCAAGAAGGCCTGATCAAGGTGCTCTTCGCCACCGAGACCTTCTCCATCGGGCTCAACATGCCCGCCAAGACAGTCGTCTTTACCAGTGTGCGCAAGTTTGACGGCCGCGATGTGCGCTGGGTCACGCCGTCCGAGTTCATCCAGATGTCTGGCCGTGCGGGCCGGCGTGGTCTGGATGATCGTGGTATAGTGATCATGATGATCGACCAGCAGATGGAGCCCGGCGTCGCCAAAACCATTGTGCGAGGCGAGCAGGACAAGCTGAACTCAGCCTTCTACCTCGGCTACAACATGGTCCTTAATCTGCTGCGAGTAGAGGGTGTGTCGCCCGTATTCATGCTAGAGCGAAGTTTCCACCAGTTCCAGAACATCGCCAGCGTCTCGGATCTGGAGAAGGAGCTACACGAGAAGGAAGCGCAGAGATCGAGAATGCACATCGAAGACGAAGCCCAGATCAAATCTTACTACGACTTGCGGCAGCAGCTCAATACCTACGCCGAGGACATGCGCATGGTCATCATCCACCCCAACTTCTGTTTGAAGTTCATGCAACCCGGCCGACTGGTGCATGTCAAAGATGGCGACGATGACTATGGCTGGGGTGCGGTCATCAACTTCGGCCGGCGTGACCGCGACAAGAATTCCAAGGACCAGCAGCAGTTGAGCCCTCAGGAATCGTGGATCCTAGATGTCGCCATCGAGGTGGCTGACCAAGGAGTCGCTCCGGGCACTAAGACCTTCAACTCGCTGCCGCCCGGTGTGCGACCGGCCAAAGATGGCGACAAGTCTAAGGTGGAAGTGGTGCCAGTCGTCTTGAAATGCGTGTACGGCGTCTCCAAGTTCCGCATCTTCCCGCCCAAGGACATCTCTAGCTCGAATGAGCGAGCTAAGATCCATCGCGCGCTGGCTGAAGTCAGAAGGCGCTTCCCTGACGGCATCCCCAGACTGGATCCTGTAGACGAGATGAACATCAAGGACCGTTCCTTCAAGGAGCTGGTTGGTAAAATCGAGGTGCTGGAGTCTCGGCTAGTGGCCAACCCACTGCACAACTCACCACGGCTGGAAGGGCTGTGGCAAGGGTACGCCGACAGGGTGGCACTGCTTGACAAGATGCGCGAGTTGAAGAAAAAGATCCAGGGCGCTCACGCCGTCATGCAGCTGGAGGAGCTGAAATGCCGCAAGCGTGTGCTCCGTCGCCTGCAGTTCATCAACGAGGAAGAAGTAGTGCAGTTAAAGGCGCGGGTGGCCTGCGAGATCAGCACGGGCGACGAGCTGATGCTGAGCGAGCTCCTCTTCAACCGCTTCTTCAACGACCTGACGGCCGAGCAGATAGCTGCGGTCATGAGCTGCTTTGTCTTTGAAGAAAAAGTCAACACCGAGATCTCCCTGCCCGAAGACCTTGGGCGGCTGCTGCGAGAAATCCAGAATACAGCGCGCACCATTGCAAAGGTGTCGATTGAGTCGAAGCTGGCGCTCAATGAAGAAGAATACGTGCAGAGCTTCAAGTGGCAGCTGATGCCCGTCGTGTTTGCCTGGGCCCAGGGCAAGGCCTTTGGCGAGATCTGGTAAGAGGGACTAGTCTTTCTTCGTCTTTTTCTCCTCAATCTTTACAACTAACGGAATCGTGATGGCTGACGTGCGTGATAGCAAAATGACAGACGTCTATGAGGGCAGCTTGATTCGGGTGTTCCGCCGCCTTGAGGAGCTGCTACGGCAGATGTCCGAAGCCGCCAAGGTCATGGGCAGCGAAGAGCTCCAGAAGCGCTTTGAGGACGCCCTGGGCAAGGTAAGGAGAGACATTGTGGCTGCACAGTCTCTGTATCTGTGAGAGTACCCTATCCCCCTTGGCTGAGTTGTGCTATCGAATGGCCAACGCCATGGCTTTGTGATGAATGTACTATCAATATTGCCTTGCCGGCCAGGACAACAGCACAAAAGGCTGTCAAAATCAAGCTATTACTTTTTCTGTTGATCTCTCTCTCTGTCTTTTTCCTGCTATCATACAGTAGTACCGTTAGCAAAGACCTGCCAATGCCCAAGAGCCGCTAGGCAGGGGATGACTGATCAGGAACATAGCCCAGTTCCTACTCGCTCTAGCACATAGAATACGATGTCAAAGCCCCCTAGGCTTACCGCACATAGCGAGGCAGCGGTCGGTGACAAGTAGTCAATGCTGGAGAAAAAGAATGCAGTTCCCAATTCCTGGCCTGTTTCGGGGTTGACGAATGGAGACAGGTCCTTGGTTGGGGAATCGACATACGTGCTCTAAACATGAACAGCATTGTTTTGATCGCTAGAAATATCAGCAGCCTGCATTTATAAGCAGATGACTCGGGCCTCGGATGGCATCGAGAAGAGCGCGACCATTGTCAATTATAGGTAAATTTAGAATTTTCAAGGATTCCTCGTCAATGGCATGCCATGCCTTGCTGAGGCGTTGGAAATCTGGCTGACTATGAAGAGGATTTTCATCGTCAGTATTGTCGGGCTTGTCAGCCATTGTACCGGTATTATTGGAATGGTTATTGTCACGTCGAGAAAATGGTATCTACGACAGATTAATATACGAAGGTTGTCAGGCCTGGAGCACCAGAAGGCTGGGGAACCCACAACCCTAAAAGACAGGGAATCTTGCCAAAGTCAACGAATGCTCCTTGCTATGTACCACATCCTCCGTTGTTATGACCTTTGTTGATGTAGCTGCTCTACCTCTTCATGCTCTCCCATGGCCTTAAGCATATCTTCCAGGTTCTGCTTGGTCTTCAGTGTTGAGGGATGCACTTCTCCTAGCATCTTCTGCTTCAGAAGCAGGGTCTGTTGATATATTTGGCTTGCCTCATACCTTCCTTGTGCCGCAAGTATATGGGCAAGGTTATTCAGAATGTTCAGTGTATGAGGATGCTCCTGTCCTAATCTCTTCTTCCCCAGATCTAGTGCCTGCTGCTGTATCTGCTCTGCCTCTTTGTACTTTCCTCGGTCCATGAGCGCACCTGCAAGATTATTCATGCTAGTCAGTGTAAAAGAATGTTCCTCTCCTAGTATCTTCTTCCTCAGATCAAATGTCTGCTGGTGTATCTGCTCTGCTTCCTTATACTTTCCTAGATGCTGGAGTACATTTGCAAGATTACTCATGCTAGACACGGTATCAGGATGCTCATCTCCTAGGATCTTCTTTTTCAGATCCAGTGTCTGCTGGTGTATCTGCCTTGCCTCCTCATACTTTCCTAGATGCTTAAGCACATTTGCAAGGTTATTCATGCTGATTAGTGTATCAGGACCCTCCTCTCCTAGTATCCTCTTCCTCAAATTCAGTGTCTGCTGGTATAGCTGCTCTACCTCGTCATACTTGTGTAGCCGTGAAAGTAACTTAGCCAGATTAATCATACTGATTAGTGTACTAGGATACTCCTCTCCTAGTATCCTCTTTCTCAGATTTAGTGTCTGTCGGTGTAGCTGCTCTGCCTCCTGATACTCTCCTAGAACCTCAAGGATATCTGCAAGGTCATTTATGCTAGTAAGCGTAAAAGGATGCTCCTCTCCTAGTATTTTCTTTCTCAGATCCAGTGTCTGCTGATAGATCTGCCTTGCTTCCTCATACCTTCCTAGCTGCAGAAGGACATGTGCAAGATATCTCATACAACTCAGTGTAAAAGGATGTTCCTCTCCTAGTATCTTCTTCCCCAGATACAGTGTCTGTTGCTGTATTTGCTGTGACTCTTCATTCTTTCCTAGCTCTGAAAGGGTACGTGCAAGATAACACATGGCGGCCAGTGTAAAAGGGTGCTCCTTTCCCAGTACCTTTTTACTCAGATCCAGGCTCCATTGCCTCACTGGTTCTTCCTCCTTGTGTTTTCCAAGTAGAGCATAACTTGCAGCTATATGGGAAAGAAGGATTATCTTAGCCATGTCACCATCTTTCTCCCTATGGGATCCGACTGCAGCTACTGCATGTGGTAAATACTGCCGCCACATGTCCATGCTCTTGTGTTCCGGGTAGGGGAGCACATTATTAAACAGCTGTATGGTCTTTTCGATCCACTTTTCCTGCTGAGAGGTCTCCCGCAGCCAGTTTCGCATGGCCAATTGAACCAGTCGGTGAATGTCAAACGAATGAAGATCTTCTCGCTGAGTAATGAAGGCATATGCTTTCAGAGTGCCGATGGCTTCGTCATACTCGAGCTCGTCTCCTATTTGCGAGAACAACAGCGATGGGATATCTTTCTCAGCAAGAAAGCAACTGAACCGCAGGATATCTGCTGCTATTGGTGCATCACGCAAGATTTGGTTGAAAGATATTAGCCACGTCGTGGCGATTGCGTTGCTCATGCCCTTGTAACGACCTTGATACTCATTTTGCTGGCTCAGTAACTTGATCAATCTGGTATCACTTGACCGGCAATAGTGAAGATACTGCGTGATCGGCATATTCGTCTTGGCCATATATGAAGATGCCTGCTTGATAGCTAGAGGTAAACAAGTCAGTAACTCAAGCAGCACCTTGGTGCTGTCATTGTCACGTAGTTGGTCTTCTCCTATATTTATGCGCAACATGTCAATTGCTTCTGTGGGAGTCACTTCGGCTATCGTAATGATGTCTCGCTCAGAGATATCAAGCGCGCTCACAATCTCGTTGTTTCGTGTGGTGAACAAGATCGAGCCCTTGAGGCTGAATGGAAGATAGTTGTACAGTCCTGTAGTGCCAAAGAGAAGCTTCATATCGTCGGCATTGTCAATAATCAGCAGCCAACTACCACAGCTTTCTTGGCTCATTGCGTTTCTGACTAGCAACTTGATATCTGCGTTGTCATCCTCGATCCCGGGCACTTGGAGTTTCTGGCCAATGAGCCGGTATGCATTCTCAAAACTGGTAGCATCGACAGCGGGGACCCAGAAGACTGAGCAGGTTGGATGCTCATGGCGAACTCGGAACGCAGCCTCCAGAGCGATCTGAGTCTTTCCCATACCCCCGAGACCTTTGATGGCGATATGTTGACAATTGTCCTCATCGGTGGCAGGCGGAACTATCTTAAGAAGTCGAGACATGATCTCTTTCCTTCCCACGAAGTCTCGATTCCTTCCAAAGGGAACTAGCCAGTGACGCGTATTAGGAGCTGAGAAGGGTCGGTCAGCAGGCTGCTATGCTAGAGGAGGTTGCACTACTTACACTTGTTCCTTCTTTCAAGAACAGATGAGGCGTTCTTAACAAACTTGGCTATGACTTCTTGGACTAGTATGAAATTGGGGCTCTCAGGATGATCGAATTTGTTCATACCAGAGTGGGTTGCGTCCAGACCCTGGCGAGGAACGGTATCAAGACAGGCGGAGCTCTCTGTGACAAGCTAACGCTGGTTAGCATACTGGTGATGATGGAGGAAAGGATGCTATACAATCTTGTACGACCCGGGCACAAATCTGGAGAGCACATTGGCCGACTGGGCCGGAAGAAAGCGTCGTAGTAACTTTGTCGGTTTCAATTCGTAAAAACAGAAGAGGGGCAATTGGAGAGAGTCATTCCTTGCGATTTCGGCGAATTGTCGCGTGAGCTGGCGAAGGTGTTTATCATGCACATATAGGTCATCGATAAGCTCGTGGGATGTCTGTTCCTGCATGATCTCACCCACAATCACCTGCCACTGAGCCTGATCGGCGGCAGCACTACCACGAAAGGGAGTAGCCAGAAAGACGATGCCAACGGTGGCCAGCAAGATGTGTCGAGACTCGCTCCCTTCTTGGGCTGCTCGGATGACGGCCTGAACAGGTCAGTTATCACAGCTTGGTTCTTCGTCAAGGAGGCCAACCTGAGCCAGGATGAGACCTCCAAAGCATGAGGCGACAAAGATCACAGGTCGTGTGGCCGAGCCCGTACGTTGGGCAACGTGGCGTAGAAGGGTGTCGCCATGACCAAGAAGTGTTTCAACGGGTGCGTCATGGAAGTAATTGGCGTCCCAGTTGTATGTGAATATCCTGGCGTTTGGGGTCACTGCGGGCAGCATGTTGGCGTCGACCAGCCAGTTGAGCACGCCACCTCCATGCTTGGTGGACTCCCAAGTCCGCGGAGACTCGGTGCCGAGACCATGGATGGCCACGAAGCTGTTGAATCAGACATTGATATGATTTTGGCTTAGTTTGTACGTACTCGATGGTTGAGTTGTCGGTAACATCACTTGCAGGGAAAACCTGATGGAGGCCTAATAACCCGCGAGGTCGGTCGGACCGTGGCTAGCGAAGACACATCTGTTGAGCACTGACTCAGTCTCGCGGGCGTAGCGATATTACTTACCATGAGACAATTACATGACGGCAGCACCGGACTTGGAGTAAGGATGCTTGCGTATTACTATTATACTGTAACACACAGAACTACGGTAGTCAATGAGTAGACAAAATACCGGTAGCACAATGGCCGAGCGACAAGAAAACCAAGCTTCGAGCCTTAGGACGTATTGGGCACTAACAAGGGGCACAGGGGCCAAAGTAGAGTACAAATATAGAAACTACTGTAATAATCGGTCACGGAACATGAGACAGGCTGAACGGCTCACACACAGATATTGATCACACACAGATATTGATCACACAGATATTGATTGGTGGGAGGACAGCTTGAATACAGTGCCAGCAATACACCTAGAAGGCTGGCTTACACGAAACGATTGTTGTGCTATCGGCTGCCTAGTTGGCCCTGAAGGACATGACAATGAAACTTCCCTTCAAGACACAACTGTTGGTCTCTACGGGAGCAAAGGAGCCGGAGCCTCCATTAAAATACCTTTGCCCAGTATCCTATCGAACCAGTGACGGTGACATAGCTCTTGCGGAACTTGACGATGAAGACTTCCTGGCATCCGAGTTCTCTGTCGATAGGCTGAACAATGTCTTCAGGCACCTGTGGCTTGCTGGGCTTCCGGTGCCGCCTCGGCCATTGCACCACCAACTGGTTCTACAGAGGGAGATAGTCATTACCGAGAAGATGGACATGCATCTGGTCTGGACCAGCGGACGCATCTTCATCAAACCGATGCCACGGTACCTTCTCTCGACCACATTCTGGAGCTCGCACTTGAAATGCCAGGATGGTTGTGTCTGTGGGAAGCAGGAAAACAACACAGTCGCAGTACAATGCGCAGCAAAATCATGCAGGAGCATAGCCCTGGGCTTCCTACTAACATATGTGGCACTAATCTCACACGAGAGCGATTTCGCTATCGCCAAGGACAGAGGGTTGCTGCCGACACAAGGCGATCTGCCCACATGGGCTGACTGGCGGAAGTTGGTGGAAGAGGTCATTACGCCGACGGTGTACGAGGGCATTCACTGTCGATTCTACTACGGCGAGCTGCGTCTCGGACGGTTAAACGCGATCTACCTGTTGGCCAAGTTTGGGTACTACATGAACACGTGGCCAAACTACGTCAGCTTTCTCGGAGACCAGCTAGGCTGGCTTGCTGCCACGACCATCTACATCGTCCTTGTGCTGACGGCGATGCAGGTTGGGCTGGCAACGGATCAACTGCGGAATAGTGGTGCATTTATGGCAGCGTCGTATGGCTTTACTGTCATTGCTATTATAGGGCCGTTAATAGCAGGGTTCTTGATTCTGGTGGCTTTGTCCGTGCTTGTTGCTATTAACTGGAAGTTTCAAAGGAGCAAGTGGGCGGAGCGGTTCAAACGGATTGAAACCCAGGGGGGGTGCAAGGGTGTAATAGCGTGATAGCGTGATAGTGTGATAGGGTAATAGCGTGATGGGTTAATACTGTAGTGTGATGGGGTAATAGCGTGATGGGGTAATAGCGTGATGGAGTAATAGAGTAATAGGATAATAGGGTAATAGGGTAATAGAGTAATAGGGTAATAGGGTAATAGTGTGATAGCGTGATAGCGTAATAGGATAATAGCGTGATAGCGTAATAGGGTAATAGCGTGATAGCGTAATAGTGTAACTGGGCGGCGTGTCACGTGACAAGGCCTTCAAGCTTAACCCCTTTTGGAGATGGAGGAGATGGAGGAGATGGAGATGGAGACGGTGTGCAAAGTTTCAGCCAAGGTGACTGGCGTCTGCTGCTCGCGGCCGTCATTCGCTCGCGGTCACCAGTCACCAGTCACCGCCCACTGCGCACCGGCCACGGCCTCCAGCTGCAAACCTCCAGCTGCAAAGGGCCTCCTCTCTGCCACCTCAGTTCCATCGGCGTGTTGTCGCCGTCGCCATCGCCGTCGCCGTTGCCATCTCCACCTACCTCACCGCCACCACCGTCACCGCTCTCCGGCAGGTGGCCAGCAAACGGCAAGCACGATCAAGCACGATCAAGCAAGATGAACCGCCTGGCCACGCCGCCAGTGCCGCCGCACTTCCACGAGCACAACCGTCTCTCTCCAAACCGGCAAAGTGCGTTGTCTCGATGGCGAGACGAAACTGCGGCTGATTGGGCTGTAGTGTCTGCATCATCATCATCATCGACCTCTCGCAAACGAAAAGCATCGCCGTCGCTGTCGCCGTCGCCATCGCCGTCACCTGACCACGACGATGAGATGTCGACCTCGCCACATCTCTCACATGCCCGGCTGCCCGCCACACCGCTGCCGCCGTCACGCAAACGAGCACGGCCCAACTCGATTGGGCGGCCGCTGTCGGTTGATCGGCTCCTCGAGACGCTTGACAAGGACTCGCTGCGGACCATTCTGGCGTCGGTGTGCTCGCGGAATGCCGACATCAAAGAACAGGTGGTGCTTCTCTCGCCGCGGCCATCGATCGAGAGCACGCTGCAGGTGCTGCGGCAGTACTACGACAAGCTGATTGCCGCCTTCCCGCTCGACCCTAATCCACACTCGGACTACTGCTACGACAGAGTGCGGCCGCAGCGGCAGGCACTGCTCGATGCGCTGGCCGACTTTACCCCACAATTCCTGCCTCCCAACGAGTCACAGTCGGCCGTCTCACTCGAATACCTGGACGGCATCACGCAGATTGTCCACGACCTGCCCGAGTGGGACACGGCACAGTACAACGTGGCCAAGCAGAACGCGTACGAGGAGATCTCGGGCGCCTGGACTGCGGTGGTCAAGGAAGCCAGCAAGCGAGGCGGCGGCATCCAGCTGCAATGCAACGGCTGGGAGGAGAAGCTGCGGGTGCACAACGAACGCAGTGGAGGCCTGATGAAGGACGCACACAACGAGCTGATCGGCGCACTGGGCTGGCTGCACCTGGGCGCCAATGTCAACACGGCTCAGCAGCTGCATCGGCAGGACATCCGCCAGCAGCTGTTTTCCGGCACCTTTGGTATGGACCAGCATCAGCACCAGCAGCCCATGATGCGCACCGGCATGCGGTAGCTGAACCCACCATTTTCTTACTCTGACTACTGGCAAGCAGCAACAGCCACTTGTTCACCACGGGAGGTACAAAGCCCATTACTTGACGAACGACCGTTTACGATAATTTTGCATACACTCTGATCGTCGATAGTTATTTCACAAATTTTTATTTGTTGTTGTTGTTGTTGTGGTGGTGGTGGTAGTGGGTGTGGTCGGAAGTAGAGGAGCATTCATATCTGCGTGCGTTGAAAAAAACTCATCCACACTGGTGTCATGGCTGGCGTTGGAAGGAAGCGGAAGGAAATAAAAGAACCCAGTTAAGGAGCATGGACATTGACATGGACATTGACATTGACATTGACATGGACATGGACATGGACAATGCTTGTTCACTTGACTCACTTGACTCTCTGGACTCTTTCTTTTCTTCTTTTTTAGGTTCGGACAAGTAGGGACGTATGACAAATACATATTTCATGTCTTATTACTAGTGACACTCGCCATTTATACTGTACACTAGGTATATGAAGCTTTTACCTAATTAATCCATAGCCGGTATTCATAGTTCACCTCACACCCAGACTCTTTTCAACGCGCATGCGCCAGCCCTCCCAGCTGTTGAGTTTTGGGCGGACATCGAGGTAGAAGTTCAAATTGGCGGCAGTGGCCTGAGCCTGTCTTGTTGGTGCCGTAGTAGGCGTAGCAGTAGCAGTAGCAGCAGGATCAGACTTGCCCTCGTAAAAATCAATCACGTACTCGACCTTCTGGCCATCGCACCGCTCGACGACCCAGTCGTGCCGGTCAAAGGGTGTCTTGTACCCCAGCACCCAGCTGTTCCACTTGGCCCGCGGCGTCAGCGCGCCGGCGCCGCGCCCGTGGAAGCTGTGCAGTTTGGGGCCCGTGCAGCTAGCAGCATCAGTTGCTGTGATATTGTTGCCGGCGACGACGGTACTACTACTGTTGTTGCTGTTGCTGTTGCTGTTGCTGCTGTTGTTGTTGTTGTACGGCGCCTCCCACGCCTTGATCAGCGACCAGGCGCGCTCGTTGACGGCGTTGTGGATGGGCACAATGTGTGAGATGGACGCGAGCAGTGCGTCTGGGGACGAGGCTGTGTTTTTCGCCAGCACGGCGTGGTAGAATTGCGACTCGGACGGGTAGATCCAGTTGCCGCTGCTGTGGCGGCCCGTTTCTTGCTCGGCGTTGGCTGGAGCTGCGGGCCTGCTTTTGAGGGTGTTGGGTGAGGGGTGCGTCTGTTGCTGTTGCTGTTGCTGCTGTTGCTGCTGTTGCTGCTGTTGCTGTTGCTGCTGATGCTGTTGCTGCTGATGCTGATGCTGATGCTGATGCTGATGCTGATGCTGCTGCTGCTGCTGCTCATCGGAAAACGAGCGTGGAATGGAACTGACTTCTCGGTCTGTCGACAGCGGCCGTGGCGTTGGCCGGTGGACGGATAATGCACCGGTTGGCTGTGAGATGCGGTCGGAGGAGCATTCGAGAGAGGGTGGAGGGGCGGCGACGGAAGCAGCAGCGCTGGATTGGGCGGTCCGCAGCCAGGCCGAGCGGGTCTTTTCGTCAACGGGGCAGGCGGAAGCAGAGTCGGTGGTGGGGTGGGGGTGATGGGGGAGTAAATGAGGGGGCGGAAGAGGAGAAGAAGAGGAGGAAGAGGAAGAGGAAGAGGAAGAGGAAGAGGAAGAGGAAGAGGAAGAGGAAGAGGAAGAAGAAGAGGAAGAGGAAGAAGAAGCGGCAACAGGATCAGCCTTCCACCAACCCATCACGAAAGCGTGAGGCCGCCACGGACAGAGACAGCGCTGCCTTAGTCGCCTTCACCGTCGATGGGCGGCGATGAGTCGACCACAGCACTTCTGCGGCAGCTTCTAGGGTTAGGGTATTGCTCAAGCCTTGGCATTGGCACGTGACTCCCCACGTGACCACCTCCACTAGTGCGCGAGCCCACAATGCCGACCTATTGCTGCCGCACACAGCAGCATCCATGGCGTCCGACGACGGTGCCCGCGTCTACCGCGCGAGCACGACAGCACCGGTGAACATTGCGGTGATCAAGTAAGTACGTCAGGCCGCCAGCTAGCCGAGTAGGTGCACAGCCGCCCCCCTTCCTTCTCCCTCTGGATCCGCGTGGCTGTCTATCGGATCCAGCACTGACCAGTGCGGCCACAGGTACTGGGGCAAGCGCGACACCAAACTCAACCTGCCGACCAACTCGTCGCTGTCGGTGACGCTGTCGCAGAAGACGCTGCGCACCCTCACCACCGCCGCCACTTCGGCAGCGTTCACGGGCACCGACTCGCTGCTGCTCAATGGCCAGGCCGAGGACATTGAGGCCAACGCGCGCACACAGGCCTGTCTGCGCCATCTCCGGCAACTGCGCGCTGTGGCTGAGGCTGCCGACCCGTCGCTGCCGCCGCTGTCACGCTGGCCGCTGCGCATTGTGTCACACAACAACTTCCCCACCGCCGCCGGCCTAGCCAGCAGTGCCGCCGGCTTTGCCGCCCTCGTGCGCGCCATTGCCGACCTCTACGAGCTGGACCAGTCGCCCACGCAGCTCTCGCTGATTGCCCGCCAAGGCTCCGGCTCAGCCTGCCGCTCGTTGCTGGGCGGCTATGTGGCCTGGCGCAAGGGCAGCAGCGACGACGGCAGCGACTCGCTGGCCGACCAGGTCGCTCCTGCCGCCCACTGGCCCGACATGCGCGCCCTGATCCTGGTCGTCAGCGCCGACAAGAAGGGCGTCCCCAGCACGGCCGGCATGCAGACCACCGTTGCCACCTCAACGCTGGCCCCTGTGCGCTTCGGCTCCATCGTGCCTGCCCGGATGCAGGAAATCGAAAAGGCCATCCTCGACAGGGACTTTGAGACGTTCGCGCGTGTCACAATGCAGGACAGTAACTCTTTCCATGCCATCTGTCTCGATTCGTGGCCGCCCATCCTGTACCTAACCGACGTCAGCCGTGCGGCCATCAATGCCGTCGAAAAGATCAATGCCAAGGCCGGCCGGCTAATCGCTGCGTACACCTTCGACGCCGGCCCCAACGCAGTGATCTACTACCTCGACGAGGACGCATCGCGCGTTGCCGGCGTTTTCCGCAACTACATGGCCACCGTGCCTGGCTGGGACAGCGACTATGGACGGGCGATCAAGGTGAACGACTACGGCGGACTAGAGGCCAAGACAGTCGTCACCTTAAAGGCCGGCGTATCGCGCGTCATCTGCACCGGTGTGGGCGAAGGCCCGACCAGCACACATGACCATCTTGTCGATGCCAGTGGTGCGACCGTTGAGACCGTTGACGTCTAGCGTCACGCGCAGATGCCTCGACTTGTACCTGTACTGATACACTTTCACCCAAGTGGCCTGTACCCCCCGTAGACGTCCGCAGTCCAAGTTATTCTCGCGCATTTGCCTTGTTCGGGCCATTGCACCGTTGATCGTCCCAATCTGTGTCTCATTGCCGGCCGTATGAACTCATCCTCATCACCAGGTCGGATACCGAGGCAAAAATATAGGCAGATGGCCCGAAACGTCCTTGACATGAGACAAGTCTAACTAGCACGAGTAAAGCAAGGGGCGCGCCAATCATGACATGCACATTCTCGTTTGTCGTATGACCCTTTCGTGGTCTGCGAGAATACCGAGGCTGGCCGCGCTGGCTCCGCTGCAGCCGCCGAATAGGAAGCCGCCGTCGCCCCCAGCCGCTCAGATCGCACCTGCTGTTTTGGCTCTGATATATATGACCAAAATCCAACCAACAAACATCAGGTCGCCTGCTTTGGTCTTGAATCTCCTTCTTGAGTGTTTGGAAGAAGAGAAGAGAAGAAGAAGAAAATCAAAAAAAAAGTAAGACAACAAAGCCAAGCGTGCAAGATGGTCGACTCCAACACCGTCGACGTCGTCATCATCGGCGCCGGCATTTCTGGCATCAACGCCGGCTACCGCGTCCAGACTGGGCTGCCCAATTCGTCATACGTCATTCTTGAAAGTCGCCATGAAATCGGTGGCACCTGGTCGCTGTTCAAATACCCAGGCATCCGCTCTGACAGCGACCTGTTCACCTTCGGCTTCCCTTGGGATCCGTGGACCGAGGACCGCGCGATCGCGTCGGCACCGTCCATCCTGTCGTACATGAAAAACACTGCGGCCAAGCACGGCATCGACAAGCACATCCGTTTCGACAGCCACGTCTCGGCCATGGACTGGAAGTCCGACCGGCAGCAATGGCAGATCACTGTCAATGGCGACTCGGAGAAGCCGCAGATCTACTACGCGAATTGGGTGCTCAAGGGCACGGGCTACTACGACTACCGCGAGCCGCTCGAAGCCGATATCCCCGGGATCAAGTCCTTCGAGGGCACCGTCATCCACCCCCAGTTCTGGCCCGAGAACTATGACTACACCGACAAGCGTGTCATCGTCATCGGCTCCGGCGCCACCGCCGTCACCCTGCTGCCCTCGATGGCGCCCTCGGCCAAGTTGGTCACCATGCTGCAGCGCTCACCCAGCTACTTCTTCGCCCCGCCCGAGATCGAGCGCGCCAACTTGGCCATCAAGCGCTGGTTCCCCGCGTGGTGGGCCCACCGCATCATGCGCTGGCGCATGCTCATCCTGTCCTACGTCTTCTACTACATCTGCCGCCTCTGCCCCAGCCTGATGCGCAAAGCCCTCATCAAGGGCGTCGAACGCCAACTGCCTCCCGGCCAAAAGACCGACCCCAACTTCACGCCTCGCTACAACCCATGGCAACAGCGCATGTGTATCACGCCCGGCGGCGACTTCTTCGAAGCCATACGCAGCGGCAAGGCCGACGTTGTCACTGACACCATCGACACCGTCACCCCGACCGGCATCAAGCTCTCGTCCGGCCGCGAACTGCCGGCCGACGTCATCGTCACAGCAACCGGCCTCAAAGTCAACCTCGACGCCCACGCCACCCTGACCGTCGACGGCACGCCGGTGCGCTATGGCCAGAAATTCGTCTGGAAGGGCGCCCTGGTGCAAGACGTGCCCAACTTCGCATTCATCTTCGGCTACACCAACGCCTCGTGGACGCTGGGTGCCGACGCCACCGCTCAGCTATTCGTGCGCCTGGTCAAAGCCACGGCCGAACGCGGCGCCACCTCGGTCACTCCCCATCTCGACGATAGCATCGCCCACACCGTCAAGTCGGTCCCCACCCTGAACCTCAACTCCACCTACATCGCCAAGGCCATCGAGCGCGGCGACCTCCCCAAGGTCGGCCACTCCGGCCCCTGGATACCCCGCAGCAACTACTTCCGCGATTACTGGAACTCCCGCTGGGGAGATCTCTCCAACGGCCTGCAGTTTAATCGTGTTGCTGTTGAATGAAACAAAAAGTGGATAATTCTCACCACGCTATTATGGATCTTCTGTTTACTTTTGCTTGCGGGGGAATCAGGGCTAGTTATCATGATTGAGATACCAAGATGCTGGAGAGATAGAGCGGGAAGGAGACGGAGAAGAGAAACAGGCAGACAAAAATTGAGGAGGAGGAGGAGGAGGAACGGTCAGTATGCTAGGTAGCAAGAGGTAAGTACGGTAGACTGTGTTGATCCTCCAGTCCATAACTAGATGATCTCATTTCCCTTTTGTGGTTTTTGGCGCTGTTTCCTGTTCGATTTTTACCATACATAGCCAGGCATCTTAATAGCCATGGCTTCATGCAACAAAGTACCTTTTTTCCGGGGCCGTCGTCTTTCATGATACGTTTTGCTGGACTACTAGCATGACATAGTACCAGTAAGAGTAGTAGTAGCAATACCGTAGCAGTTGTAATAGTTCTATCCTAACTTAAAATTGTCAAATTGGATCAGATAAATACAAGTAGGATATATACTGTACCTGCTATCCGGTAGTTGTTTAGAGTCAAGAAAAACACACCATGTAAAAAAAGAATTGGAGCCTTTTGTTGACCTCAGATTGAGAGCTGCCAAGACCACCAAGACTGTCCCTTATTAATCAGTTGGCTTCTTCTAACTTCAGCATTAACTTATTAGCTATTAATCAACTATTGCCAGCGTTTCTCCTCCTGTACCACTGTTTTGTAAATGACAATACAGCTGTAGTTATTTCACTCAATATTCCCCCGCCCCACAAATGTCAAGTTACATTCGAAAGATTACTGCCTACACGTACAGCCCTAATGGTATACGGGGAGAATATGATATCTCTGTCCATAACTGGCGTCACACCGCGAGGTGATCATCCGGGCCCCAAGCCAACTCTCTTGTCGCATCCGGACTCATAAATATAGACTAACTGAAAAAATGGTACTCTCACAATAGTTCTGACATGATCGCTAGCGAGCTACCTTTAAAAGCTGGGGTTTGAAGCTATGCGTCATTGGCTGGTAGCGAGACACGGAGAAACACGTTGATCATGCTAACGCCAAGAGTCGCAGAGCGAGACTGGTCACTTGCCGAGACCGACGCGTTGGTCGCGTTTGCATCTACCAACAGTCTTCATTTCCCTCTATCTCCACCCACACTTACAGGAATGGCCTACAAATCGGAGCATTCTGTTCAGCAAGCTCTAATTAATGCCTCTACAAGGAGTTTTCCCTCATTAGCGCAGAGCATTAAGTTTTATGATGCTCCAAAGTCAACTACCTACCTGTCATGAATAGATTCAATGACACACACATATATATTGGAACACCTGAATCTTGCAGCAGATTACAAGATTCCCCATCTTTTTAGAGGGATTTGGGGCTCCCTCGGCCTACTGGTGTTCCAGGCATAACAAAATCTTGCAATCTACGGAGGTGCGCTTAGGACCTTGTAAGGTGTGCCCTTAGGGTGTTAAACTCGAAGCAACAGTCCTTTGGAAAATGGTGGCTAC
>QQXO01000168.1:0-51829 GCA_003709845.1 Chaetothyriales sp. CBS 134916 | reverse complement strand
AAATCTGGATTAGTTGCGGGAACTAGTGCTAGCTCTGCCGAGGGGGGGTGCTGAAAAATACGTGACACACCACAGTATACCCCGCGGTACAAGCACTTGGCGTGACCCCACATATATTCGCTTACTTGCAGCTCGTAGCTTCAATAATCTTCAGATAGTTCACCAATCAATAGAATCTTCCTTCGCTTCTGGGGTTCCATCAATCCCAAAATGGCCTTTCCAGGCCCGGCCCAGCAGCATCCACCCCCGCCGTCCCAGGCATTGACCTTGCAGCTTGATATCTTCTTTCTCCATCCTGGTTATGCTGCATTCAATCAACTACTGTCTCTCCCACGCGTCGATTATACAGTCCCAGCAGATAGTACTCCTCCTTGCTATGGTGTTCATCATAGGACAGCACTTCTGGCTTGTCAGATTATCGCTAGGAATGCCTTTCAGAACAGCTATCTTACCTACGACAAAGAAGGTCAGCAGCGAGTGCAAGTACTTCCTGAGGGTATCTTAACAGACAACGAGTATTACTTCATTGTTGAAGGCTCTGGTAAGTATTTCCTCCTCCTTAATTATCTCTAATAATCTTCTTAACTTTCTAGAACAATATCCTATTGTCCCTAGCTTCCGTGATTGGGAGTTTCCTCACAACTCTATTCCTGATTCCTGGCTTCCTACTACTAGTACCTCAACTACTACTTGTGGCGTTACTAATAGTAATTATGCTATTGACGCAGCTCATATTGTACCAAAGGAAGAACAATATTGGTATATAATCAACAAGATGGAGAGCTATGGGCTAGATATACAAGATATTAACAATCGGGCAAATCTTCTCCCTCTCAGAAAGGATATTCATTATGTGTTCGATACTCGATGGTTTGTTATTGTTCCAAAGACTATCGCTACAACTTCTTCTCAGCCTTCTCTTCAGTATGTTATACATATTGTTTCACGGAGTGCAGCAGAATTATGGCCAATATATCAGAATATTCTGGTCGGATCCCTTCGGAGCAGCTCTCATGCTTATCTTTTTGCCCGTTTTGCTTGGGCTATCTTTTTCAAAGCCAAGTTCTTTGTCACTAGACGCCAGGGACGTTATGTTATTCGACTCTTTGGAGGTATTGATACCGGCAAGATTGAGTACAAACAAGAGTTTTGTACTGGGAAGTGTCTTGAAGACCAATATGGCGGTGGTGGATCAAAGACAGCAACCCCGAAGAAGAGGAAGTCCGGACCAGGCAGTACAGCAGACCAAGAGAGTGCTGTAGATCTTTCTGATGAGGACAGCGATATCAGTACAGAGAAAATGGATGATATATGGGACCTACCTGATGACGAGAGGAAGAGAAGAGAACAGGAGTCATCGGAGGAGACCGCCCCTGGTGTGGGCCCTGATCGCATAGTACATCTAGCACCAGACATTGAGGCAGACCTTAAGGAAGCTTTGCAGCGAGGGGAGATGGCTCAAAATGACTCTTCTCGCATGGTGGACGAGTAAAATAGATGGTCTAGC
Source organism: Chaetothyriales sp. CBS 134916 (assembly GCA_003709845.1). Classification (NCBI taxonomy): domain Eukaryota; kingdom Fungi; phylum Ascomycota; class Eurotiomycetes; order Chaetothyriales; family Domatiomycetaceae; genus Domatiomyces; species Domatiomyces globalis. The sequence continues at coordinate 50,322 of QQXO01000168.1, read as the reverse complement.
AGACCCGGTTCGACGACAAATCTTCCTCCAGCCTACACTTTGTCTGTAATCTTTTCATCTAGGTTATGTCAAACTGTTGTTACTGCTTTGACTCCTAATTTAGACTCTCCCTCTGTTTTTGGCTCCCTCTGTTATCAGCTCCCTCTGTTATCAGCTCCCTCTGTTATCGACTCCCACTGCTTTCAGCTCCCTCTGTGGCTCCTGTAAGGGCTTGTAGTAGGAAGATACACTATCTACGGAAGCAGCTAGATACAGGGAGGTTTCATTAGAGAACACTCTCTCTATAGAAGGAGGGGCAGTGTAAGGCTTAGATATGGATTGGGTACTGGAGTCACTCTATGAGTTGGTGTCTATACAAACTAATCTCTAGAGAACCTCCCTGAGTCCTCTCTAGTAGGGAACTTATATCCTCTACTAGTGAGTGGCCTTACAATAGTTACAGTGTCGCTTCCCCTGTTCGGTCCCGGACCAAAGGAGGAGGGGATCCGCCTCCTCACTAGTATCTCGACATCGAAACGGCATGAGGTCCCTGCTAGTTCCCTGTTACAAGGATATAGGTTCCCTACTAGAGAGGACTCAGGGAGGTTCTCTAGAGATTAGTTTGTATAGACACCGGCTCATAGAGTGACTCCAACACCCTACCCGTATCTAAGCCTTACAATCAGTAGGGAGAGCATTAATTTCGGCGTGTGAAGTCGAGGCACTGTCTCCTCCAGGGCAACGGCTCCGAAGTACCCGCAGGCTGGAGAGCACCATACATTGGGGGTGTCCATGATTACCATGACTGAAGGAGGATCGTCACTCTTAGGAATATATCAGAGTAGATCCAAAAGTGGCTCTCAGTTCATGAAGGCCCTGCTGAAATGTGGGTAGGGAGGGGATCACGGCGAGTGGAGCGCAGTCGGCACGTGAGTGATGTTAAAGTAGCAGGCGCTGGAGCCAAGACATTTGTGGGATGGCCTCTGTCGTGTACCATGTGACCATAAGGGTCGAGAGTGTCGGCAGACTGAGGTACGAATGAGCACTGGCCGATATAGGTTTAGGGCGGGGTTCGAGAAGACAAAAGGGGCACTATAGCCCAGGATTCGTAACCACAAGACAACACGCAGGTGGATAATCACCATACAATTTGTACATAAAAAGGCCAACAAGTAAGGATAATTGTTACTTGATTGTTACTGAACTTGATTGGACCCACTTTACGACAGCCTCTGTTTTCTGAGGTCATGGGCGTCGGTTTCTCACATTCTACTTGTAAACTTGAAAACTTGATCAAAACAATAACCCCGTCTCGTCCTCTTCTCAAACCCATTTTTATAACTATTATTGAATTGGTAAGCCGGATGCAAGATGCTAAAAAACACGCTATATCATCGGGCCCCGCGGCGAAGCGGCATTTGTGCGTAAACTAGGCGGAAGTGGGTTTCTGCATTGCCAGAGGCGTTCACCACTCCTCGGTGTCCAGATTGATTGATTTCAGTAATATCATCATATCGAGGGGGCTGTCGTCGATTGACATTGGCATGACTACGCTTGACCCTATCACAAAGCACATTGACTAGTACTCGTGGTTTTCGTGCTCCAACGAGACTCAACTGTAGGAATAGAGTTTGGTGTAATTACCGGTGCTTTCATGGTCAACGTGGCCTCAACCTTTCTGAGCTAAGAAGATCTACATCGGGGCATGTATTGGATCCCTCAGGTGCCTCTTCACCGCCAATTCTGTCTTTGCTGGCGAAATGATGCGATTGTCGACGAGGTCCGATACCGCTACTGTAGTCGAGAATAACACACGTGACGTATCTCACCCTGTGAAGTCGGCTTCAATTGTCTACACTCCCGGATCTAGGAAGGATTATCGCTTTGTTTACAAAAGACCTTACAAGTCCAAACGCGATGTCTGTTCTATGTCTGCATATCCTCGTCAGACAGTACCAAGTTTATTGCTTCGATACTTTCCTTGCTACGTACACAAGCATCACCCGCGAGGAGTTGTATGCTGTCCGGTCCAGGCGGACATGAGCGCGCCACTACGTGGACCTCCGAGAGATGCGTTGATGATATATAGCCCGTAGAAACTATCGGTCTTAAAGTAACGCAGGAAGGCATAGGATATGAGAGGTTCTCCTTGAAGCGCTTAGAAATTTGGCAGCACAGGTGTGTTTGTATTCAGACCTTGTATAAAATGGGGCAAACACAGTCCACAGTACATCCTCACACGCTCTCCACACCAATAGGCATATTCAATGGTACAGAGCAACGAGACAAAGCAACAGGACAGCCAATTGTCCGCCGCTACTTCCGCATTCCATACGCACAGCCGCCTACAGGTCGTCTCCGCTGGCGCCGCCCTCAACCCCTCCCAGCCGAGTATACCTACAACGGTGACAACACCGCTTTCGGACCCATTTGTCCACAACCCGAGTACGGAATCGACGCCTGCTATATTGAAAACCCCAGCGCTGCTCCAGAGCCCGAGCTCACCCAATCCGAAGACTGCCTCTACCTCAACATCTGGGTACCACAATCCACTCCGCCGCCCAAGGGCTGGCCTGTGCAGTATCACATTCATGGCGGATGGCTGCAAGTTGGCAACGCCAACCAAGGAAATGAGTACGACCCATTCGACATCTTCAAGGATACGACACCACGCATTATCGTAGCAGCGACCTACCGGCTAAATGTCTTTGGTTTCCTCGCCGGCCAACCGCTCACTGATGCGGGAGAGGAAACAGTAGGCAACTATGGGTTTTGGGACCAGCGGCTAGCTTTGGAGTGGGTGTATAAGAACATTGGTTACTTCAGTGGCAATCCACAGCAGATCACCGTGGGCGGACTAAGCGCGGGAGCGAACAGTACCTTCTTCCAACTGTTTTACGACTCCCACCTGCCCGAGGAAGAGAGGATCATTAAGAGAGTCTACCTCTGGTCCAACTCGGTCGCCATCCAACCCAACTCCAACATATCGCCGGCACTAACCGACCAGTTCCACGAACTCTGTACTGTCAACAATATCTCTCCCTCTCTCTCTGCCAGGGACAAACTCACCGCGCTCCGTAACATCCCCTTCGAACAACTTTCCTCAAGCGTCACCCTCCTGAAGATGCACACCTTCCGCGCCTCTACTGATGACTCCTTCATTCCTAAGAACTTCCTTTCGTCCTTGCACTCTGGCGCTTTCACCACCCTCTTGGCCAAACACAATATTGGGATCATGCTAGGTGAGGTCTGTGATGAAAAGAACCTATACGCATTGATCAACCCGCCAGACAATTACGATAGCATGGTCATGCAGTTGAGGAACTACTATCCGGCTGCTGTCTGCAACCGGCTTCTGAGCCTGTACGGCGTCCATGAGAAAGGGTCCGAGACTGCCTCGGACCTTGTGAATGTGTTCTCTCGAATCGTGGCCGATATGCAAGTCCATTGCTCCCTGCGCGGCTTCACACATCTGCTCCTTAACCCTCCGAAACTAGCAGGTGTTGAGTCTGTGCCAGCTGGAAATGTGCATCGGTACCGGATATGCTGGCGTGCCAGATCGCTTGATGAATGGATCATTCCAGAAATTGGAGTTACCCATGCCATGGATGGACCTATTTGGTGGGGTAGTGGATGGCGCATGGGCTTCACTGAACAAGACCAACGAAAGGCAGTCGAGTTCTTGAAGCATTTTGGTGAGTTCTTGAATGGGAGAGAGGTGAGCTGGGGACGGCGGGGTGGAGTATCGGACGTAGATGATAGGGAGAGGGAAGAAAAAAAGGTTAGAGTAATGGGCAGTGATGGTGTGACACGTGAAGATGTGGACGATGAACTCTGGGATTGGGGCATGGAAGTTTGGGACGCAGTCTGGGACGTGCAGAAAGGAGTAGGAGTGAATGTTTGAGAATGTCTCCTCATTTGCCAGCTGATCTCCAGGGGGTGTCAAAAGACTGAGTTTTGACGGTGATGACAATCTGTGTTTCTTGTCCTGCTCACTCGCTTAGGTTTGACATGCCTACCCTTTGACCAGCGTGGTAGATGTGCCGTCGGCGATAGTTTTCGCTAGGACTCGAATTTAGACTCCTAGGGACTTGAGCAAGAGTCCCAGAATGTACAGTAGCCAGAAGTGGCCGAGATCTTGGCTGTGAATATGTACAGCTAGTTAGTGAAAGAGTTCATGAAGCACCGACCCCCTGCAGGTGAGATGACGACAGGCGCAGTCACGTCACACAGCAGAGCGTCAAAGGACGGTACTAGCCAGACCTTGGGAGGGGTACCACATTGGGCGCCTCGCACCTCGTTTCTAGGGCTAGTTGACGACAAGGCAGACGGGGCCGATATGGAAAAGGCGACCACTTGGACGATATCCTGAGCAAGTCGCGCGTACAGACCGCGTGACGCGGGGCTTGACATCTGTCAGCAGGGGATTGGACCAGCCTGGGCACACGACTTGAGTCGTCTCATGACAAGTCAAAAGTGGACTCGAGCAGAAGCTACGGTGAATACTATAGTGAATGCTACAGTTACCGGAGAATGTTAAACGTTTGCAGACACAACAACGGCAGTGTAAATGGCAAGGGCCGAGGCTTATGAGTACCGTAAGATCGGTGATGTCAGGGAATGTGTTGCCTTCAGACAGTTGCGAACGACGGCCGCTCTCCCGAAATAGGTGAAACAGCCGCAAATGGTGCAGGAGCAGCAAACGCCAGGCGTTTGACAGCCGACCGAATAGGATCGGAAGACTGGCAATCGTACCCAGTCAGATGCTGTGATGGAAGGAGTTGCATTATTGGTGCCAAAAAGCTCAGGCAGCGAGGAAGCGCCCTTTGTGTGATGTCAGGAACTCGCGGTCAGCACTCAGCATTTAACACTCGGCAGTGAAGTGTGGCGAGGTAGCCATTGCCACCCTCTCACTGGCTCTCTGGTGGCGTCCCTGTGGGCTTTCACTAACGATTGATCTAATATCGCATGAATCACCACCCCTCCAGAATCAGTCCAAGATTAGCTCCAACAGGGCGCTTTCAGTTAAAGGCTTGAGCGCCCTCCGGCTAGTTAGGTAGATGGTGCCCAGGCTCCACTCTTCGGAGCTGCACACATCGCCTATTTTCTTTCTCGCCGGGCTCCACCTCTTTTCCTTTCTCCCAACTTGGGCCTTCAGCCACCCAACTCGTTTCATCCATCCATCCATCGGGCTATCCATCTCTCTGTGGCCAGCAGACCTGTGAGTATCTGGCTCACTTGCCGTCTGGCTTCGTCCCTTGAGCCATCAAGGGAGACCATCAAGCACAAGGTTAGTCATCGCCCTGCCCACCGCCTAAAAACCCAGGGTCGCCCGCCCGTCCGCTAGGCCGCCGAGCACCGGCCCTGGTATCTCGGGCTCCTGAGCGACATCGTCATCTGCTCAACTAGACTCACTCGGCCTGGGTCACGCTCTTTTCCCCTCAGCTCCCCAAACCTGACTCCATTCCATCGAGTCTCCTCTGCCTGTACTCCCGTTCGCCGTTCGCCAGTTGACTGGCTCTTGCAGGGCGCGTTGGTGGCTAACAATCCGCCTTCTGAAACCAGTCTGAGATTTGCGTAATCTCGACTATCTCACCGCCAACCTGCACCGCCCTTCCCACCTGCCTCTAACTCTCTCAAAGCTGTGAGCTATCATCAACACACACTCAGCAGCGTGTTCAAGCATACATTACCACCAAGATGACTACCATGGTACGTCCACTCCATCGCTGTTGGCGTCGGCCTCAGTCTTGGCACCGGCTGCCCAACAGAACAGGCTGCTGACGGTGTGAACAGGATCTCCGCGTCGGTAACAAGTACCGCATTGGCCGCAAGATCGGCAGCGGCAGCTTTGGTGACATTTATCTGGGGACCAACATCATATCCGGGGAAGAGATTGCCATCAAGCTCGAGTCGGTCAAGGCCAAGCACCCGCAGCTCGAGTACGAGGCACGAGTCTACAAGTCCCTTGCTGGTGGCGTCGGCATCCCCTTCGTACGCTGGTTCGGCACCGAGTGTGACTACAATGCCATGGTGCTCGACCTCCTCGGCCCCTCTCTCGAGGATCTGTTCAACTTCTGCAACCGGAAGTTCTCGCTCAAGACCGTCCTCCTGCTGGCCGACCAACTCATCTCCCGCATCGAGTACATCCACGCCAAGTCCTTCATCCACCGAGACATCAAGCCTGACAACTTCCTCATGGGTATTGGCAAGAGAGGCAACCAGGTCAACGTGATCGATTTTGGTCTGGCCAAGAAGTACCGTGACCCCAAGACCCACTTCCACATCCCATACAGAGAGAACAAGAACCTGACGGGCACTGCCCGCTATGCCTCGATCAACACCCACCTCGGTGTCGAGCAGTCTCGCCGTGATGACATGGAGTCTCTTGGCTATGTCATGCTCTACTTCTGCCGTGGCTCGCTCCCTTGGCAAGGATTGAAGGCTGCCACCAAGAAGCAGAAGTACGACCGTATCATGGAGAAGAAGATGACCACGCCCACTGAAGTGCTCTGCCGTGGTTTCCCCAATGAGTTCGCCATCTATCTCAACTACACGCGTTCGCTCCGCTTTGATGACAAGCCCGACTACTCGTACCTCCGCAAGATCTTTCGTGACCTCTTCGTCCGCGAGTCGTTCCAGTACGACTACGTCTTTGACTGGACCGTGTACAAGTACCAGAAGAACGCGCAGGCGATCGCCGCTGCGTCGGGTAACCAACCAGGCCAGGAAGAGGAAGCCGACAAGCCGCGCAGGGGCAACACGCAAGCGGCCACTGGAGCACCAACCCCTCAACAACAGTCCCAGCAAGGCGGCAAGCCAGCATACTCCAGCAACCGAGCTAGGAAAGATGACAACAGCGGAGACAAGCGAGCGTGAGTAATGAGTACCTTCTGTTCTGTGTAAGGGACCTCCTCTGCGTTGTGGTTCGGTTGCGTGGAGGCTTGAAATAGCATCTGACTAACGTTAGGACGCGATGATAGGCTTCGATCTAATACCCGAGACTACCGATGAACACAGAACGTGAAATTGTTGGTCGTTCGACCCCCACGACGTTCTTCCGGTCTTGATGGCGTCCCCATCTTTGACCACACAGTCTAAATGGCATGTCGGACCCGGCGCGGGGTTTGCTCTGGCACATGGCAAATCCGGATCGGGATCTCCACTCAACCACAAGCACAGTCCACTTTGTGGGCACTTTTGAATCCCATCGGCGACAAAAGGGACTTTTAATCCCTTTGGACAACGACTACGCAAGAGATATGTGGTAAAGGAATATTGGCGTGCATATCTCGACGAGCACCAAAGCTTTGTTGACAAAGGCTTCGGTTCTTACTTGCATGGCTTCAAGTCAGCATTCATGGAACATCGACGTCGAAGATATGGATAGTCCCGACATTGGTCACTCACAATCACTCCCACCCAACCCACCCTCTCTCAGCCTGTTTTCCTTTCTTCACAATCAGTATTCAACTCACACAACCAAAAACTGCAAGTTTCGGAGACACGATTCGATGGCAATACAGCTCACGAGAGGATGGAGGTGCTGAGCGTAACTGCTCGGGTCTCTTGTATACGTGACAAGATCAACAGCTGTCAGTGATGGCAACATGCACACTACTAGGAAAATGGAGCAAGGACTTGTCAGGGTCGGCGTCCGGGCTACTCTTAAGGTCGTAACCCAAGTGAGGACAGGTGCCTGACGAGAAGGCGTGTCACACAAAAAAAGACAGAAATCAGTCGGCTTGAATTACACAAACCAGTATGGCTAGATAGTCAATTAATCCATGTGCCCAATTTTGGAGTTTTGGTGTCTATTTGAGGATGCATGTTGTGAGTGCTGAAAGTTAAGGTGATGACGTCGGGAAAGTGGAGCGACTGTGAGTGATGTAGACAGACGTAGACGCGGACATGAGCCTCGAAGTGGGGGAATCCACAACTATAAGTTGATCGGTCTGCGAAAGTGTGGTCAAGTTAAGAAAGTTGTTTCTCTCAAGGGGAAAAACCTGGAATTGAAACTGAAGACGATTTGCTTGGGGTTTTGACGTTTCGTTCGTTAGGTAACTCTATTACAACTACCTACCTACTTGCTTACTGCTTACGTACCTTCTCTACTTGACCACTCACTTATATACGCCCGTATCCGGACCTTTTTCAGATCGATCAATCGATCTACCAGTCATCATGGTCGAACTACGCAAGCGGCCGGCTCCGACAGAAGCGCCAAGTGCACTGGCGGCGCGGCCCGCGAAACGGGGGGCTGCTGAGGAAAAGGGCAAGAAGAAGGGGAGTGGAAAGAAGGAGAAGAAGAAGGGAGTGGAAGAGGAGCATGAGGAGAAAGGTTCGTTCTGTTCTGTTTTGTTTTGTTCCTTTCCTTGATGAAAAACATTTCGTTTTCATTTGTTCTTTGATTCCTGTTTATTTGTTCTGTGTGGACATTGATTCAATGCTTTTGCAACAAAATAAAGCAGAATGGTGCTGATGATTCATTTTGCCTCTTTCAGCTCCGGCTCCAGCCCATGCCACTGTCGAAGAGGGTGATGAGAACGCACCCATAGCTGAAAATGGAGATATTGCGCAAGCCGAAGCAAAAGCTACAGAGTAAGTATAGTGCTAAATGTTGTACTTTGGTCCAACAACAACAACAACAACAACAACAACAATAATAATAATAATATTATTATTATTATTATTATTAACAATAGCAAGTGCCAAAAAAGAGAAAAGACTCAAGAAAGAGAGAATAACTAACTGGCTACTTAGAGATGCAGGTGATGATGTGGTCACAAAACTCGGCCCAGACAGCGTAGGGAAGAAGATTGAGCTCTCCGGGTTCGGCGGAACGGTGACAACACATGAGAACAAGAGTGTTGGGGTCAGGGACTTGGTGGAGGAGAGCGGCAAGGGAATAGTACGTTTCTTTCACTGTTTACTCTATTGGATGGTTTCATTCCCGCTGCTGCTTCTGAAAATGTGTTGTCTCTCTGACACAGATCTATTAGGTCATCTTCACATACCCCCGCGCGTCAACACCTGGGTGTACGACGCAAGCGTGTCTGTTCCGCGACAGCTATGCGCCCATTACCAAGGCTGGACTGAGCGTGTATGGGTTGAGTACGGACAGCGAGAAGGCGAATACGACGTTTGCGACCAAGCAGAAGCTGCCATACGCCTTGCTATGTGATCCAAAGGCGACACTGACAGGCGCCATTGGGATGTGGGTGTCTCTCCCTCTTTCGCTCTCTCGATCTACTGTTGATGTTATGAGAGATGGTGATTACTAATGGCCGAGATGCAGGGCGAAAGGAGGCAAGTCGACCACCCGCGGCGTAGTGGTGATCGACAAGCAAGGCACCGTGCGGCTGTGGCACCAGGCAGGCCCACAGAAGACCCTCGATGCCGTCTTGGGATACATCGAAACAACAGGTATGGCCGATACGGATGTACCCGGCGTCGTTGTCGAGCCTTCGGCTGATCATGATGCCGATGGTGCACAGGCACCGGAGACGGCAACTAGGCTGGCAGATCCGGATGTCAAGATGGACGAAGTCCCGGTGAGTAGAGTTGCGTTGTCATGATTCACCGTTGGGGAACGAGAGAGATGTGTCACGTGCTGACAAAGCCACTGCAACAGTTGGCGAGGACACCGACGAATGAGGAACAGGAGGCTGCTGAGACAGCAGCCTAGGTGGGCGAGGTGGCGGCGACGCTCGGTCAGGTGGAGGATGGCGAGAGGGCATAGCTTGGGCTTGGGTAGTTTGACTGAGCGGTGTTTTGGAACTATAGGCTAGTGATGCCCGGGTACCACGTGCGGCCAATGCGGCGCAGCTCGCTCTCGAATCTCTTGCTCTTGATCTCTGCACTGTTGCTGTTGCCGAGCCCATTGGCCAGCTGCAGCGGCTTCCTGTCTTGGGGGGTGTAGAAGGGGTTCTGCAGCAGTTGGATGTAGGCGGTATGCACGGCGCGGAAGGCAGGCTTCAGTGCTGCGTCGCGCAGGCCGTATACGGGCTTGCCGCCGCCGGGCAGGGACTCGTCGTCGTCTATTGGCCGGCCCAGCATGTCGACGACAATGATAAACTTGATGCCGGTGTTGGTCAGCCAGCCATAGGCGGCAAGGCGCTCGTCGATGGGATGCAGCAGGCCCAAATCCTGGTCCAGCGTCTTTGCGCGGGCGCGGATGTCGAAGATGTCAAGCGACGAGTTCAGCACGAACATCATCTCGATCTCGGCGCTCTCATGCGGCGGGAAGAGCGCGATGTGCAGCGGATTGTCCTAGGCCAATGGTCAGCCAGTGATGCGCAGCGCACCGCTGAGGCTTAATCCTTGCATGTTTGCCAATGATGCCAATGCACGCAATGGATGGGAGGGCAGTGGCCGCCATGGTCGAGGTTACGCGGTGCCGACGATGCAGCGGCGCGACGACGAGGGCAGACAAGTGGCTGCTGGAAGCGACGGCGACGGCAACGGCAACGGCGACGGAGACGGCAAGAGCAATGGCCAGAGACGGCAAGAGCGATAACGCCGGATATGATATCCGGCAGAGTCTTGGCGCCGGCAGTTGCCGCTGGACTCTAGCCAATCACAGAGCTCGGAATGCACGCTACAGTGCTCTGTTCTTACAATCATACGCACGCCGCTCGCACTTCTTATCCAAACCGCTGTCATCTGTGTCTGTGGGTGTTTTGTCTGTCCAGAACTGCGTTGGTTATGGCTCTGCCGCGGGCAATGGCGCCGCGAGCGCTACGGGTGCTGAGAGGTACGCCGCAGTTGCCTTTGCTGGCCCATCGACATCGATGAGAAGATGGCTAACGTCGGCAGCAGCATCATCTACAATCCCCCGATCGCTCGTGCCCTCCTCCTCCATCTCCTCCTCCTCCACCAAGTCAGCAGAAGCCCTGGTCGAACCGGCCCCGTCGCCCAGCTCGACCCGGCTGCCCGTCACCGGCGGCGTGCGTCGCGAAGTGCCTCTCCCCTCGCAGGAGCCGAAGAAAGGAGCGATGCAATTTGCTCTCACCACCCTCGATCAGATTGCCAACTGGGCTAGACAGAGCTCGTTATGGCCGATGACGTTTGGTCTGGCGTGCTGCGCCGTCGAAATGATGCATCTCTCCACACCACGCTACGACCAGGACAGACTCGGGATCATCTTCCGCGCCTCGCCGCGCCAGTCCGATGTCATGATTGTTGCCGGCACGTTGACCAACAAGATGGCACCGGCTCTGAGACAGGTGTACGACCAGATGCCGGATCCGCGGTGGGTGGTCAGCATGGGAAGCTGTGCTAATGGCGGAGGATACTACCACTACAGCTATAGTGTCACCAGAGGCTGTGACAGGATTGTCCCCGTCGATATCTATGTGCCGGGATGCCCCCCGACCGCTGAGGCTTTGATGTACGGCATGTTCCAACTGCAGAAGAAGAGTAAGTTTTTTGGCCGTCGAGTGTTCAGTCTATCTTACGTCCGGTTCTACTAACTTGGGCAACCTTAGTGAGACACACACGCATCACGAGGATGTGGTATAGGAAATGAAGTGTTGGAAATATTTCACACTATCTCTTTTTCATTGCGTTGCCAGCTATTGGAGGCCTAGGCACTCTCTCGCTTCTGATATCACAAAATAGTACCGCTGCTCTACGTCGCAGTCAGCATGCAATGTACAGTATCACGCGCACAGCTCTGAAGCATTGGCATGTGGTTGAGCCCTGGTTGCATGGGTCTGGTCTCTGGTAACTTACCAATGGTACTTGCCAACATTATCTGTGCCAAGACCGCCAGTATACTTTCTGTTATGCTCATCCGGACCTCCGACAAACTTTTCCCACATCCTTTGCAATTTCGCTCTCTTTGACTCTTATATTCGACGATCCAAGCTGCCATCTCCAATTCCCACGCTCTAAGCTAGGTTCGGGGATGTTTGCTTGTTCAGCTGTCACCCGTACCTTGTTGCCGTTTATGCTTTTGCCGTGATGCAAACAGAGATCTATCCATCCAACTCCCCCTGGCATGATTTAACGCTCGGCCCGCAGGTTTCAGCCTGGAAAGGAAAGACATACAGTTTCTCAAAAATCCATGCAGAACCACGCTGGGTAAGTTGGGTTCGTTAAGACAAAGGGTATTGTGTGGTCGACCTTAAGAATGCGAAGAAGGAATGCGTACTGGTCTCGTTAGTAGCTCTGTTTTTCATGCCCTTTCTTCTGTCGTACAATAGGACTACCAATGATGATGATGACCCCATACGAAGCTGTGGTCGTGCTGTCTACCATCGCCATTAGTACCTTCCTCGCCAACATCTCCATCACCTACCTGAGCTGGCTATTATACAACGCCCATAGAGCTAAGGTCTGGACAATTGCCAAACCACCCGCACCGGCATCAACGACGCCCTCACCCTCACCAGCATTCATCCGTCTGATCCGCCTGATCCGCCTCCTCGTCTTTCCTTTTGACATCCGTTCCTTTTCCATTTCTCTATCCTCCCTCTCCCGTCAGCTGCTGTCATCACCATCACCATCATCTTTAACAACCACCCGCGGCTTTCTCTCCTCTCTGCCCCGGCGGCAGCAGCCACCAGAAATCAACAGCCACAACATCATCAAGACTACTACCATCACCACCACCTCCACATCTCTCCTGTTCCACTCACTCACAGCCACCCGCATCTACCCAGGCCACCCAGACGCCAAGGACAACAACTCCTTGCCTCTTTATGCCGTCACCCAACCCCTAATTCCACCACGTGGTAGCAGAACTCCTACTACCTCATCGTCCTCTCGGGCAGACTACCACGGGGAAATCGCGCGGCTGTATCCGCGTGGGAATAGGATGACTGTTCTGCTGCACGCAGATGATGCACGGATTGTGGTCGAGGCCGGGTGGGCGAGTAAGTGGCGCTGGTCGGGGAAGGCAGGGGAGCAACAACGACAAAGCGGGAAAATGGGGGCTTCGGTGACGGTAGTGCTGTCGCAGCTGATGGAAGGGGATGAGGGTGAGGATCGGGATGATGATGAAGATGAGGATGAGGACGAAGTTAAGGAGGTGAGGAAAGCGGAAATGCAGGTGGTGCGGCAACTACTGACAGCAGCCATGTGGTTTGCACGCGTCAAGGGCCGGTGCTATGGTGGCAATCTTGATGTGGAGATAGAAGAAGGGCTCGGGTTCGGGCTCGGGCTTGTGTAAGAGTAGTATAGATGGAAGTCATAAACTACAGGCTATTGCCATAATCACAAGTCCACTCTCATTACCGCTCACCCAGCAAGAACGGCTATCCCGAACGGATCCCTGTCCCGTTCGCTCACTTTGACCAGCACACTCTCGTCTTGCACTATCTCTGCCACGTATTCTTCACCCTTTCCACCCTCCTGTGTCCACTTCTCTCGCTCCGCTGCCCACACATGCCTCAGCTTGTCCTCTAGCTTCGGCTTCATCACACTCGACAGATACCCCCGCTCCGAGTTGGAATGGAACAGAGTCACGATCGAGCCTCCTCGCTCCGTCACCGCGAGCGCGTCGTGATGGCTCATCTCGCCGGTAACGATAAGGTCAGGCGGCCGTTGACACGCTCTCATCACGCTGGCCCCGCTGCCAGGACAGACACCCACCGTCTTGATCTGCACATCCTGCACGTCGGTCCCTTGGGGAACTGCCACAGCGAGGCCTTTGGGCTGCCCAATTGCATGGCCGATGCGGTTGATCAGGACACTCAGCCGTTGCGGACTTGAGAAGCTGATGAGACGGCCTGCTCCAGTGTTGGACGTGCTGAAGACCGTCGATCTGGTCAGATTGTTGGCGGCTTCAATATCAGCCGTCATTGAGGCCGTGATTACAGACCGCGTGTGTGCAAGGCGTGGGAGAGAGCTAGGGCTAGATGTGGCGGCGGAATGATGCAACGGCCTAGAGTATGTGCGGAGCTCTGGCCATGTTGGTCTTGTCAATGGCGATTGAGCAGGTATTGTTGTTCTGTCTATTCTGTCCATGGGCACGTCGTCCACCACGCCCGTGGCCGATTCTCCGACCGACTCCAGCGTGCCGGTGACAATGTCACAAAGCCAGTCCCCCATCCCGCCGGGCACGATGTCGACGGCCGTATGGGGCGAATACACCGATACGCCATGGGCAGCAAGCCGGAGGAGCGACCGCTGTTGGCTGTCTTGTAGCGTGATGCTCCTCAGCCCGCGGAAGATAATGGGGTGGTATGCCACCACAACGCTATGCCCCTGCTCAATGGCTTCGTCTGCTACCGCACTGGTCAGGTCGATCGTCAGGAGAGTCGAATTCTTGTTGCGCCGAGTCTGGAGGAAGGGTGCTTCAAGTAGCAGTCCGGTGTTGTCAAAGGACTTATCGGCCAGACATTCGGGGTACAGAGTGCGCATTGACTCGATGACGGCGTGCGAGAAGGGCGAGGCCATTGTGTGGGGATTGGCGAAGAGGTGGAAGGAGCGAGCGGTAGCTACGGGATGGGGTCGAGACAGGCGCAGCGACAACGCGCACAGAGCACGCATCAGGCGTGGTTGCGAGGCTGCATGATGTAGTTTCGTCTATGTAGCTGTAATGTACTATGGCACTGCATGCTCTGATGTCTGGCTAGCCGCTAGTCTCGTTTCATTCACTGCCTGCCAAGGACAGTAAAATCTGCATCAAACTCTTGCCCCTTTCAGCCTAGGGTAAGGCCGCTCTATGCTCGCCCTTGACCCCGGTAGTGCTGAGACACCAGCGCCTTGGCCTTGATTTTGACTGGTCAACTAACTCAGGCTGCCGTGGGGCCTTAGAGGCGCTATGATAGTTCTGGTGGACAGATGAAAAGCGGCGTCGTCTCCAATAGCTTCATTATCATGCTCACTAATAATAAATACATGCTTTCAGCTCAGAATGGCCCCTGCTCTGTGCATTCTACTCTGACCTTTCTCTCTTCCCTCACAGTAGCTTCCCGCACATTTCCACCATGACACTATTTGCTAGATGCCTCCCTCCACAAAGAGCAGTTAACACTCTGACAAGATCATATCGCAAAACCTTGTCTGTTAATGGTATCAATGCCCACCAAGCCTGTAGAACGAGCCACTTTCAGGCGTGACCCAAGAAATGTATATTGTCCAAACCGTGACCAGTGCCACCCTTTGCAGCAAGGCATTGGTCCACCTAGACACTTGATCAGTACTGGAGCGCACTACACCTTGTGATATAGTGCATTTTGTCTGCCATGGGATCTCGGCTGCCCTCACAGGCGACATGGATGTTGGATGAGGTTGTGGCAGCGATTTGGACGTCTGGGTTTGCGTAGAGATGACGAGGGGATTTTACGAGCAACTCCAGCACAGATTGACCGGTCACAGAGGCAGTTCATGAGGCAACACTTTAGGCTCGGTCAATGGAGGCCAGTCCCGCTTCGTCCATGTCAAGGCCTAAGTCGGTTGATACTGTACTGTACAATAACTTTTTTTTACCGTTATTCTACTGTGAAATTTACTCACATGACTATAAGCCATCCCACGAGAAGCTGTGGTGACCAAAGTGCGCCACGTGACTACAAGTTCTCCATAAAATCCGTCAACTAATTAATCACATGACTCTGTATCATCCCAGTACAGTAAATCTCGACTCCTTGAGACTTCATGATCTGATCACTGTCAAACTGCGATTGATTATTCGCGTAAGGTCGAATCAAACCCGAGGATGCATTCTAAACTTGACCAAGATTATGGATAGTCCCTCAACATCATTTCTTATGCAGGGGCAGAGTTTTGGATGTGGCGGTAGGGAGGGCCCGATCCGCTTCTTCCTCGCCTGTAGAATAAGCATGAGGCTCTCCTCGATATCCAAATTGGGAAGGTTAGCACTTCTGCATCTTGCAATACCCTTCTCTTCAAAGTCAGTCATTCTATCTCCTCCGCTTTGAACCTTTCGCTCGCCGTTTAGAAACCTGCTGCAATGCCTCGCCCGCCTTCCGCTTCGTAGGGTTACTATTCTTATTAAGTGTTGGTTCCGCAACCTCCTCGGCCACATCAAGCTCAACATCTTCTGGAGTAGAACGCAGCCATATAATAACATCATACTTCTTCGAATTAGGAGGACCCTGATAGCCCATCGCCTTAGCCTTGTTTACGAGATCAATGCCATCGCCCAGCCACCACTTCTTCTCTCTCTCACTCTTAAGAACGTCCCATCCTGCAAGCCAATTGGCCAAGGCTGCAACTGATCTAGATGGCATCTTTCCTTTACTGTCTTTTAGTAGTTGGTAGGACCTCTGCATCGCTAGCGCTGTCAAGTCGGCTTGTGGCCATGCCCGATATTGTGACTCTGCTGCGTCGATCCGGCGTTGGAGATCAGGTTCAGATGTGCGCAGAATCGCTTCGGGGTGCGATATTGCTCCTGTGGGACGTACGGTAGGATGAACGGTCGCGGTAACTGGCGTTGTGGGCGCAATAGATGGTGCAACATAAGGTGTTATCCCTTCCTTTGCGCAGAGCCACTTGATTATACGGACTCGACCAGCCTTCCTCGACTGACTTTTTCCTTTTCCAAAGCCCTTGCTGTGCGCATGCTGGTAGAGTTCTTCGAAGCTCATAGCCCACCAGGCCCTTTCTTGTGGCGTCATCGAAGGAGGAGTTGCTGTCTGGACGACATTCTAAGGCAGCTAGCTGTTGTGCGATGAGTGACTCGAGTTGTTAGGCCGTCGGCGGCCTGGTCGAGTTGTACTAGGGGAGATCTCAACAACAACAAGGTTGGGGACGAGTTGGGGACGAGTTGAAGACAAGGTGAAGGGAAAGGGAGAGAGTGACAGAGGCCAGTAGATTCGTAATAGCAGATCGAATAGAGCGTGAGCCGCCAATCGAACTATTGATTGAATATGTCTGGTCTGTCTGATGTATGATGTGTCATTCTAAGCTAAAGCGGATAAACGAGTGTCTAAATAAATAGCTCAGCAGTGCCAAGCATTTGGCACGTGACACGAGTCATGCTCTCTTCGTTGGTTCGTGATTAGGCTACTGCTTCTTCGTTGACTACCCTGGTCATCTTGCGCCATGTCTCCCACCATGTTTCTTGCTTACGATTTTCTTGAATTGTCCTAATAGGCACTGAATTGTGCGAGTTTGAAGAATAGAAACAAGAGGTTGTTTGTATTTGTCAATATCAGAATGCCAAGGGCAGTAAAATCTGCATCGAGCTCCCTCTCCTTTCAGCCTAGGGTGAGGCCACTATGCTCAGCACCCACACTGTATCTAGAGCTCTTCTAGTGAAGAATACCATCCTAATGCAGGAACAGGACCTTTGTTTTTGTATCCCCGGATCGTAGCGCAATAAAGGCATTCGCTACGCAATGTCTCCGAACCTTGCACATTCACAGCATGAGCTTGTCCACGATATGATCATCAGCAGGTCGCTGAAGGTCTCGCAGATTGCAGAAGTGGTCGGCTGCAGTGTGGGCAGTATTCATAATCATCGCCCGAATATGCATGACTTTGGCAGAACTACTGCACCTCTTAATCCTGGCGGTCGGCCCTCTATCATCACTGCAGAGATGCCTACTGCAGAGATGCTCACTGCACTGTGCGAGCATCTGCTAGAAAAACCTAGTGAGGATTATGATGGCATGGTACTTTACCTTCTGGACGAATATAACAAGCTGCAAGCTGACCCCCACGTTGGAGAATCCGTAGAGCATTACTATCCATAGGCTGGTCGCCAAAACAAATGCAACGCATTGTACAAGGTCGGAACACTGACTTATGTGACTTCTATGTACACGAATTATCGGAGTACCATTCATTGCAGTTGGTCTACATTGATGAATCCGGATGCAACAAGAGAGTTGGCTTCCGGCGCCGTGGATGGTCATTCTTGAAACCAAGGATGCTGTAATAGTTCCTTTGCCGTCAGTCGTTGCGATGGCTCATACTTCAGAATACTCCGGATCATCAAGGTCATCACATATGCCTCTCTGTCATCGATCTCGTCAGGCTTGTTTTCCTTGAATTGCCTCTCCAGAGGCTCATCAACTAGGGGCCCCTCTTGATCATCAATATATAGACCAAGCCGCTCCCTATTAGGGCCGAAGTACAATCTTGCTCGCCGCCATTTTTCTTGCAGCCAGGCGTCTAGAAGCGGCGCTAATATATCATTCATTTAGAGGAAATGGTCGTCATCAGTTTGGGCTTTATGGTCTTCGTGTCAGAAACGTAGGCTCTCGTCGGCGGAGAGGTGGAGGGGATGATATTTAATGGTATTCAGCTATGAACCTATGTCCTTTGGACAACGATTCTACACTTGAGGGTAGGATCGTTGTGCATATCTCAGGACGATTTGTACTGTCCTGATCACGCTAAGGGCCAATGCTTGGCATCCCTTGTCACGTGACTATGGGCGGTGACACCTCCATACGACTCACCACCTGACATTATCTCTGTCTAATGCAATAATCCAGTATTCGCCAACTCCTTCACATATTTCAAATATCGTTTCGTGCTCCTTTCCCTCAACCCTTTTCCCCACTTCACAAAGATCAGAAACGTCAAAACCTGCGCCAACCCGGCAAATGCAGCTGTGATGAAGGCGTTTTGCAAGCCCATGTTCGTCACCCACGGCGTGATTCCGTAGCCGATGGCAAAACTCATGGTATTTCGGATCAGGATAACTGTGACCACGGCCTCGCCTGAAAGATCGCGATAAGAGTCTATGCAGTAAGATATCGAGATCTGCAGGCCGATAGTGTTTGAGGCAGCGATAACGCCCATGGCAAATACGAGACCAAACCAATGCACATGGTGCTGAGCGCCAACACCCCAGAGGAGCAGCCCTAACGGGATCAGAACCAGACTGGCGCAGAAAAGCCAAAGCCGATGTTCAGGTTCCATGATCCCTTTGTTCCAGCGGGCCATGCGGACCACAAACCAGGAGCCGAAATTGCCGGTGTAGGATGCAGCAATGAAAACACCGATAAGTGGGGCGACGTATGCTACACCCACGATGCTCGGAGCAAAATTGTATGGTGGAGAGGAGAGGATCAGAGATGCGGTCCCGTTCAGCACATTAAACCAAACCAGATTGGAGCCATAACTGAAGCCCGAGTAGGCAATGACCGGGAATGTAAGGAATATCAGGGGCCGGGTGACCATGCCAACAAGACGATTGGGACAAGAGAAAGTGCCTGGCTGGAAAAGGCGCATTTTTTCAAAGAAAGTTCTCGTCTTTCGTGAAGAAGACAGCCCGGACAATGGGGGCTGCGTGGTGCCTGTACTTTGATCGACCACTTTCTCAGAATCTGAAGATTTCTCCGCGGTAGTTTCATCTGCGGGCGACATTGGCGTCTGGAGGCCGCTTGGAGAGCCGGAGGTCTCCGGATCCTGGCCAGTGATGGTGTGCCGGTGAAAGTTCGTTTCTTCGAGAAAGAAAAAGAGAAATACGAACCCTATTCCACAAAAGATTGCACACCAGTACTAATTAAAAGGTAAGTAAATTTTTAATATGTCGGAGATAGGGTTCGTACCAGCACCCATTGCCATCCCTGGTTCTCTGCAATAAAGCCGGCAATAATTGGAGCGAAGAAATTGCTTCCAGCAAGCAAAAGTCCGTACAAAGCCACGTATGTACCTCTTTCATGAGTGAAATAAATGTCTGTGACAGAAATCTCGCAAAGCGACTCAATCGGTGCTCCGAAGAACCCTTGCAGGATTTTGTTTGCGATCCATTGGCCGTTCGTTTTGGTGTAAGGAGCCCATACCATAATAGCCTAATGCGATAAGAACATTGGTTATATGCTTCCTAGGGCCGGTTCTACTTACCAAGGTTGCCAAAATGGAGAACAGATAGACAGGTCTTTTCCCATACTGAAGAGCGAGCGGTTGCCAAACTAGGCAGCCCCAACCAAAGAAAAGGAACTGTACAACAAGTTACTATCAGAGCTGCTGGTAGGGAAGATGCCGAGCTCCTTCTTGACAAATGCTGTGTGCAGCAGCAGTGTCCAAGGTTCAGCTACGGCAGAAGATACCTACCATATAACCGGTACCAGAGTTCAAGTCCCCCAATGATAAACCAGTCGCCTCAGAGATTGGCTCAAGAACCGAATAAATTGCAGCAGATGCGATTCCGACCATCAATGTGTACCTACGGAAGACCAATTAATACCGGGCTTTGCAACATATGGCGCACCACGGTACTCACATGCACATACAAGCCGTTGACAACATTTTCCTTTTTGGAGACCAATTCAAAGGGTCATCAGGGTCACTTGACGGTGCAGGAATCAAGACAATATCTTTGCGGCCACCTAAAGCATGCTTCGCTCGCATGGTACCTTCCAGATCAATAAGATGGACGGTGCCAGGGGTGAACGGCCTGACTTCTACAGCCTCGGCAGATGTCTGCGCTTCCCCCCGCGCCATGGTGGATGAAATTCCAAAGAAAATGGAAGAATCCTCGAAGAGTATAAAGTGCGTACGTAGACTGGGGTAAGAAAGCTGGTGGGTCACACCTCAGAGCAACAACACAAACGAAATCAAACGGCGCAAAAGGAGCAGTATATATCAAATGCAAAGGTATGGCTTACATTCCGTCCCAATATGCCACTTCTTATCAAGTGCTTTCGGTAACGTCGCCGCGGTCCCATATCTCCAGCACCTTGGACTCACCTCAGGGCCATGGATTCTATGCCTGCTATAAAGCTTTGGCGGAAAATCGCCGCTCTATCCTAATCTGTGTCGGGACCCGGCAGATAAGGTGCTATGTAGCACGGAGGTCCCCTTTGTTTGAATGCACCAGGACCTTAGCGTGCGGTCAAATCCAACCAATTAGTCTAATCTAAACCGATCACGTGATTGCTACAGTTTATGATTCACGTGACATTATCCTGTAAGTAATTTCTGGCGAGATATCGATTGATCCACAGATACCTAAAATCGTACTTACTGGTGGTTAAAAATTGGATGAAGGAGTGAGATTAGGGGTATATTTCTCTTAGCCTCAAGCTAAGTAAAATCTGCATCACTCTCACCTCTCACTCACCTCACTGTTGCTGTTTTTACCACGTGCTCACCCTTGCTCACCACATGCTCACCCTTGCCTCACTTTGCCTTTTCCCCTTGTTCACTGTCACTGGGTGAGCCTCTAATAGCATGTCGCTCCTACCCTGCCAGCAAATGAGCCTCCTTGACCTAGCACCATATATGGTGTGTCATTAATGACATTGTTATGCCTGGAACACAAGTAGGCTAAGGGAACCCAGAATCCCTAAAAAGATGGGGAATATCTGCAATCTGTTGCAAGATTCAGGCATTCCAATATATGTGTGTCTGTTATGTGAGTTAGATTTACTATGATAAGTAGAGATAATAAGTTTCGGTGAAGAAGTGAAAGTAGAATACAGTAGGAGTAAACAGTCATTATATAACATTCTGTGTTCCATGCTTTTCACATGCCATTACCAAGACACACGCATGGCCGCTCAGCTACTACTGAGGTGTAGAGAAAGGGGGTCTTCTGTAGGTTGAGGGGTGGGTAAAGCCCAGAGCATATTGTGAGGTGCAAAAGGTTCATTCACAGTAATTTCTGCAGCACAACCAAAGTAGAAAGTGGTGACTGAGAATGGCCACCACTGATAATGAGATGCCTGTGAAGAAAGCTGAGGCCAACCATGGCTAATCTTTGGATGGCCGCACAGCATATCAAACAATTAACCCCTTAGTCTTGTTATTCTATAACAAGAAGTCCTGTCCAACACACACCTCTGCAGTGTGTGCCAAGGGCAGTCAGCTGAACTAGGATAAGCTAGACCTGAAGGAAATGGTTGGTGTTATACCTGGAACACCAATAGGTCAAGGGAGCCCGTAATCCCTTGTTAAAATAATAGGGAATCTTGCAATCTGCTGCAAGATTCAGGTGTGCCAATATATGTGTGTGATATTGGATACATTCATGACAGGTGGACATAAAGCCTTCTTGGTCCTATTGTGGACTAGCATATTGAAAGTATGTAGATACATCAGGGGTGGCTGATTGCAATCAGTGCCTTGTCGAAAGCGTCGATAATTGAGTTATATAGAATCTTAGGATCCTGTGGAGTGCCTGTGAAGAAATCACCATCATGGATAGGAAACAAGATCCCCCTCATCTTCCTGCATAGAGGCTTGACTTCTTCAAAGACAGGTGGAAACTCCTCCAAGATCTGCTCTAATCCACCTTTGCCCATGGAGCCACGCTTGGTTGTTGCAATCTCCTTGTATGTTCCTGTATACCAGTGTGTAAGTATGCTATCCATTGGCTGTCCTTTCGGATTTCCAGAAAAGCACCATCCCCTTCGAGCACAGAGCCAGATGAGGACGTAGAAGAATGATTCGAGGTCGTGGCGATAGGTATGTGAGAACACCTCGAGAACTTCAATTGCCATGAACTCCATTGTGCCAGTACGGTGCCGAGCTCTACTCGGACCTTGGTTGATCTCCATAGCAAGGTCCAAGTCGATGAGCATACCTCCAAAGTGGGTGAGGATGATGTTGTTCACCGAAATGTCTCTGTGTATGATCCCACCCTTCGCGTAGAGGGACTGGTGTACTCTGATTGCATCATGGAGGCCTTTAAGGAGCTCGGCGATAGAAGTAAATTGACCGAGTGCTCGTCCTGCAGGGGCGATGGCCAAGACTCGCAGGATCCGGTTGTCGAACGGATCGGTGGTTTGCTGCACGAGACTCGTGCCTCGCGCGTCCTGCACGGGATACGTGACATTATCCTCTGCCAGGTTCCGCTCAGCCAGTTGGCTGCTGAACCGGGATCGCTTCGGATTACTTTCTGTACCGAATGACTTCCTCTTTCGCGACGAATTACTCACAAGACTCGGCATTTGTAGCTGTCTGAACGACTGGCTAGCCGGTTGTGACTGGGGGATAGACGAGCAAGCACTCAGCGCCGCAACCCGAAACCGGTGGGGCTCCGAGAACTCGAGTCCGCTGCGTAGATCAGCAATAGTAGTGATCTGGCTGTGGGCGACCAGCCTTGCTAGACCTTGTACACCGCACTTGTTGGCCTTCTGAAGGAGATCCGCCTCAGGTGGCCGCTTGTCTGATGTCCACGAAAACTTCACGACAGAGTCAAAATTGTCGGTTCGCATGACTTTGGCAGGGTAGCATGATGTGCCGCGGCAGACGATCGCCTGTTGGTACGCGAGCGGTTCCGTTCCCAGCTCCAGTTTTATTTTCTTGCTGTATACATCGTCTACCGGCAGGGTCACAAACAGCTTTCCGCCCTTTCTTTCGATGAAGGTATCTAGACCGAGCTCTTCGCTGCTCATCATTACGTAGCCGCAGAAGACCTGGATAAACTTCTTGGGCTCGGCATGGATGTCGAACACCGGCGCACTGTATGGTCCGGAGCGATCAAAGACCCATGTCTCCAGTTCGGTCCCGCATAGCATGAATGCATGCACAAACCGCCGTGTCGGTTGATGAGTGAAGATATCACGTACATATCGGCCGATCTGGAGCAATGTGCCCCGCAAGTCCTGCTTAGATTTCTTCAGCTCGCCGATGACTGCAACCTCGTTCCAGTTGAGCTGTGAATCTCTAGCATGGCTTCTGCTCTTGACAAAGAGATCGAGCTGACGCTTAGCCTCGTCGCCGAGCACATCTTTGAAGCTGCTCTTGAAATATACCCCTCGAGTACCTTTGAGGAAGTCTCTCTGCAGACCAAACCACCAGTCATACACTTCGTCTTGGGTTGGTGCACCTGGTAGACCTTTCCATCGTTTGCCATCATGGCGGTTCTTGGCAGTGTCCCACATCTTTGCGGCCCGCCTACTCCAGTTCTTGCTCTCAAAGTATTTGGCGTGGAATCCTTCAACAGCTCGATGGGTACAGAAGCATATCTCCTCGAATATACGGCCCTCAATCCTTTGTAGTGTCTGCTCGCGGCCCTGTTGCGAGGCGGACGAGTGGGTGATGGGTGTGTCGTCAAAGGCAGAACCGAATACGAGATGGTTCGGATGAGGGTGATAACAGCACCCCAAATGTCGACATCGGCTCCCCGTCTGATGACGAGTTGCGATAGTGAGCGGAAGTGCTTGTATTCGAAGTCGCCCTTGGCCACCCTTATGCGGACAAGGGCCAGGTCAGTCAACTGTGGCATGGCTGCTAATCAGGCATCCCGTGAAACAGCCAATGTCGCACCGAGCATATTAGTCTAAGAGCACTCGAAAGTGATTTATCTCCGCTAGATTCGAGAGATAAAGGAGGCTTGTGCTTGAAGGGAAGCAGATCTCGAGTGCACGACACCTCTGCCTGAGAAGCGATATTCTGTGTCTGCTTAGCGCCAAGGTAAATATTACGTGCGAATGCGCAGTGTGTTGATATTGAATGTCGAAACTGCAGATGTGCAGGTTACAGCTCAACCAAGGCGTTAAATAGAGCTAGATAAAGTGATTCTATAAGTATCTTGAGCTCTATTTAACGCCTTGGTTGAGCTGTAACCTGCACATCTACAGTTTCGACATTCAATAATAATTATCGACACGCGGCTAATTCACGCGTAATATTTTGGATTATCGCTCGCGACAAATTCGCGCTCGCTATTGGCTAAGTAACTTAGTGCCAAGATGGATAGATGCGACTCGCACATCCGACTCTCACCTATCGCTCATCTAGAACCCCTTCGGATTGACCAAAACCAACCAAGTCATCAATCCATCTCATTAGAGGGTCATATTATCGATTGGAGCAGCCTCTATCGATTGGTCATCATTAGATGATCATCTGAGGCCAGATATGAGATCGTATCTGACAATATGGTGGCCGATATACGAGTTTGGTCCCACTGTTGACTGTCAATTATTGCACCAATGTCGATTGCACTACCACTGCAATAATCAGCAGAACCCGATGCACCTCTGGTCTCTCATTAGATGATCATTCATTAACTCTTGTCTGCAGCTCTTGTACTAGCAAAATCTAGCCAAAACCAACTGAAATGTGCACTGCTGGCAAGGCCTCCTGAATAGGTCTCACGTGACCAGAAACTCTATTTCGATTGATATCAGTTCCCCCACGTCTACCTTGTTGTCAAACGATCATGTCCCCATATCATTCCCTCATCAGATTTATTGACAGCCAAATCGACCTCCGAATCTGTAAAGAGGAGTTGTCACTAATTTATGACTAAACCCAATTTGGGAGGTAGTCAGACTACCGAGACGCCGTTTCGGCCTTGGATCTATCAGCTGTCATCTCGCAGAGTGCATTAGATAAATATACAGCGCTGCGTGCTCTACTACCCTTTGATATAAGCAATATATTCAATTTTACACTCATCAGATAGTGAATCATCGATTCCGGCTCCCTCCTGCGCAAGCAGGTGGGGCAGAGTCCCGAGCTACGTCGCTCATCTCGCGCAGACACGCACCATGTCTGAAGAACTTGAAATATGAGAAGTCGGAAAGTATAGTAAATGGAGTGTTCAAGATCTCTTAGAGTTGCTTTTACCATAACTGACCGCACGGTTCGTTCGTAACAGAAACAAAAAAGTCACAGAACACGGTAGCTTGAACTTACTAGCTTAATTTTAACTTTATTGTATTGTATTGATATGACGCTTGTGCTGACAGGCATTAATAATTCGCCTGGGCTCCGTCATTCGGGTCTTCCTGGCTCTCTTCACCTCTTACCTCTCACACACACAGAGGGGCCCTCAACCAGCGCTCCGATGCCCCCCCGCCCGACATCGGCATTACGATCTAGTGCCGCCGCCGTATTCCTTGGCAGCCGCCGCCCAGCAACGGTGCTACAGCTACACATACACCACCACCACCGTCTCCCACCCACCAACAGCAACGCCCGACTCCTCTCGTCTATATCAGGGCGCCGCTCCTCCACTGTGCCCATGGCCGACAGCGGCACCGGTACCACTGCTGACGTGGCAGGCGACTCATCCGCCACCATCACACCAGAGTCGCTCAAAGCGACGCTCTCCTCCAAGCTCAGCACCACGTACGTTGCCATCGAGGATATGTCCGGCGGCTGCGGCCAGGCCTTCAATGCCATTATCGTGTCGCCGGACTTTGACAAGAAGACGCATCTACAGCGCCACCGCCTCGTCAACAATGCGCTCAAGGCTGAGATTGCCGCCATCCATGCCTGGACGCCGCGCTGTCTGACACCCACGCAGTGGGAGCAGGAGCAGGCGCAGCAACGGGCATAGTTTATATGTATATGATTGATGATGGAGGTTGAAATGAGTTTGTCTTCTATTAAGAGGATGTTTGAGAACGAGCTCCCGGCTGGTGGGGTGGGAATTCATCATCATCATCATCATCGTCATCATCATCACAACCACTGGGATGGATGAGTAGGCTTATATCAGAGCAGAGAAGAGAAAGGAAAAGAAAAGAAAAGAAAGTGGATGCTCCATCACACCGCACTCAGCCCACCCAAAAAGTGGCTGTATGTAATAAGAAAAGACTCCGGAGTCGAACTAGAGTGTATACCCAGACAGAGAAGGAGACTGTGGGGGTAAACCTGAGAAAGAACACTAATACAGCACCTAGTGTATGTATACTAAATCCCTAAATCAAATACATTATTTAAATGGCAGGAGGCGGAAAAATCATATCACCTAGTCCGATAGTTCCAAGCTTTCTGTATGATGTATATACCCTTGAGGCAGGCAGTACAAGAGAAAGAATACAAGAAAGAATACTTCCAAGCCACCCTTCATCCATACGTACACATATTGCATACATACATATATACACACATGTATGCATGCAATACTAACGTACTGTGTGTACATCATGTCAATCCATTCAATTCCATTCCCCTCCCATTCTTTTTCTCCCAACTTTGGTCTCTCCTTCTCCTATCCCTCAATCCGCTTTCCCTTGATCACTATCCCAGCCTATCTATCTATCTAGACATTCATCCATTGTCCATGGAAAGCAAAAACCAAAAATTATTCGGTCATCTCACCATATGGCTACCGTATTTGGCCCCTTGCCGATAGATGATCGTTGCCTCATTGCGCATTGCCGCATCGCTGCATCGCCCGCATTCTCCAAAAATATTACTTTATGTCCATTGTCAACAGTCGTACAATTTAATTAAGCTAACGAGTTGCATCAGTTGGTTGGTTGATTCAAGCCGTTGCGGTTTTTGAGTTGTGATTTCCTATTATCGTTGATATCGGCGGCCAAAGGACTGCAGTGGGCACATGTCCATGGCCATGACCATGACTCAATCAATCCTTCAATCCATTACGTAGCGAAGGAGAATGGATGATCATGTCTGGTAATGGCCTGTACTTGTACCTGTGCCTCTCTTGTCCTCCCATGCCTGTTCAGCCGTGGACAGGCTATCGACAGCCGCAGAGTGAGGAGTGCGGCTGGACACAATGGTGGGTTTGAGGTCGGATGGTGGTGATTGGGATCATGACGATAATGATGACGGAACTGAGCATTCCTTCCATCCATCCATTCGTCCAGAGCCGAGGGGGAGAACTGGTACAAGTCCAATGGCAGAGATAGAGGAATGTTGACGTAATCCCACATTAAGATATGATGGCAGGTCATCGCTCACCACACCCCACAAATCTGCTGTTCTGGCACCCTCACGCAAGAAGATAGCCACAGGATTCTGTAGGTATAGTTTGTTGCACATCCACAGCCACTAGCATCTCAATCACTGCCTCATTGCGCCGGCTATGACTTGTTGATCCTGGCCAGTCGGACTGCCATGCAGTCGCGGCCTCTTTTGCGCACTGCCCATTTCTAACCCAGCTGAACCACTCGAGACTTCAGCCATAGTTCGCCTGGGTGCAGAATTCTGGCTCTGGCCTAGCAGTCCATTGATGGTCCGTAACCCGGCGCCTCCAGGGGTGGCTGGAGGATTGGAAGTTTGGTTGCCATATGCAGCTGCTCCGGATGCATGATTCTGTCCTTGCTGCTGTTGGGATTGTTGTTGGGATTGTTGTTGTTGCTGCTGCTGCTGTTGTTGTTGTTGCTGCTGCTGCTGCTGTTGTTGTTGTTGTTGCTGCTGCTGTTGCTGCTGTTGCTGTTGTTGTTGTTGCTGTTGCTGCTGCTGTGTCGAATGCCCCGGACTCATACCGCCAAACTGTGGGGGACTATTCCAGGTGACCGACGAGCCAGCGGGGCTCGTTTCATTCGACACATCGTCTCGAGAGCTCGGGCCGGGGTTGCCTTGTGCGGCGGAACCAGCGCCATTGGCAGCGCTGCCACCAGCGCCCTGAACGGCTGAGGTCTGTGCGCGGTCCGGTTTCAAGTAGCCCAGGTGCTTCTCCAACATTTCAAGTAGGGATTTGCGTGTGAAAGGTTTGGGAAGGACGTCATCCATTCCGTGCTGGAAGTACATCTGAATGTCGTCGCTGCGAATGTTGCTCGTCATGGCGACGATCGGAGTGCGGTCAAACTGGCGGATGATGTGACATGCACTGACGCCGTCGAGATTTGGCATGATAATGTCCATGAGAATCAGATCGTACTTTGGCCCGCCACCTGGGGGCAGACCGGGAGGCTGGTTGGGGTCTTGAATCTTGCTGACAGCTTCCAGCCCGTCCAGGGCCGTGTCGATGAAGCAGTTGAATGAATAGAGGAATTTGCCTCCGATTTGCCGACACGTAGGGTCGTCTTCGACCAACAGGACGCGCGGCTGTCGGATCCATCCCGGGTCGGCGTAGGCTGCGGACCGTTTGCGAGGGTCGGAGTACGGGGGAGCGCCACTGGCGTGATCGGTTGGCTCTTGTTTAGGTGGGATGGAGTAGGGTATGTTGTGAATGTGGTCGCCATACATGGGATCGATGCCGTTTGTAGTGCCCATCGGGTAGACAATGGTTTCGAGCTCGGAAGGGGAGCTTTTGCCAAAGGGAGCAGATGACGAGAACTGAGGTTGTTGGCGTCCATGTTGCTGGTGGCCGTAGCCTGCGTTAGGGCCTTGAGCCGAGCCGGGCGGCATTGTGACCGCGCCGCCGTTCATCTGTTCGAGACCGGAGATGTTGAAGGCGACCTCGGTATTGATATCGGACAGCAGTTTGGATGCGTGCTGCAGAGGTGAGGCGGGTTCGTCCAGATCGGTACCTGGCATGGGTTGAGATGTCGGCGTCAGGGTCGAGCTGGCTGCGGCGCCACCGGCGTCGGGGGTGTTGGCCGGAGGGCCAAAGATGGCTTTGCTTTCGCGGCGGCGTTTAGCGTCGATAGTGTGCAGAAAGGTGATGACGTCTTGCATAATGCGGTCGTGGTTGATGACAGTCTTTTGCAAGCGAAGCAGCTCTTGCACGACCATCTGGTGGTTCATTTGCAGATGGTTGTTGGTCTGGACGAGGGATTCGATCTGCTGCGCCTGTGCGACAATCTGCTGGTTCATCAGGTCGATTTGCTGGATGGGAATCTGTTCGTCGTTTAGAGCGGGCGCTCTTCGGGGAGCCGGTGCTTTGCGCCGGATATTGTCGAGCGTGTCTCTGGAGTTGGCCCGGAACTCAGGGTGCTTGAACTCCCACGCGTTGGGGCCGTAGTTGGCAGTGGAGGCGCTAGCCGATGAGTCGTCATTGTTCTGGCGCACTTTGTGGAAGTCGTACTTGTTCAATTGGCGCACAAATGAGGCGAAGTTGGAGTGCTTGAAGTGTTTGGGTAGGATGGCCTTG
This sequence comes from Chaetothyriales sp. CBS 134916, assembly GCA_003709845.1. Lineage (NCBI taxonomy): Eukaryota > Fungi > Ascomycota > Eurotiomycetes > Chaetothyriales > Domatiomycetaceae > Domatiomyces > Domatiomyces globalis. The sequence goes on along the minus strand of QQXO01000168.1, from coordinate 20,723 downwards.
GTGAATTTTTCGTTCTCGAGCACGACGAACGAGTCGCCATCATCACCCCATCGCACGACGGAGGAGTAGGAAGGGTCTTCGAGCATTCTACCGAGTCATTAGTCATGCATGTGACAGTGAGTCGAACCACCCTCTCCGTACTTGTACAGCTTGCGAACAAAGTCGCTCGAATTGTTCGCGCTCGAGACGGCGTCCATGCTGGGCGATATCTCAGTTTTGTCACCGATCTGGCTCGTCGAGAGAGAATAAACGACGGGATGCGATATGCCTTGACGAGTCGTGGCCGATATGTGCCGCAGCGGGATCCCAGTTCTGCGGCAACGGCTGAGGCGAGGCAGAAGCAGGAACCCACGCTTAAGAATCCATCACACCTACGATTTTACCGAGCAACATAGCCAGATATGTGGAGAAGCTCAAGCTCAAGCTCAAGCTCAAGCTCGAGAGAGAGAGAGAGGGAGAGCGAAAGAGTGTGTGGCGTGTGTGGCGTGTGGTGTTAGCAAGTCCTGTTACGACTGACGGTCCAGGCAGTGCGCGTGGTAGGCAGATGACGGCGAAGCAGAGTTTGCAGGTTGGAGTTTTCTCGCAGACGCAGTCTTACATGGGATCCTGCCAGTTGAAAGAGACCTAGGTGTTGCTAAGATGATGCGATGTACAGTGCGACACGATGATGGCCAGATTGGGAGAAGTCGAGGACGAAGGAAAGACAGGGAGGAAAAGCAGCGATGAGCCGTCAACGTCGGATCTGATCCGTCCCGTAAATACAGTAGTGGTGACCGGTGCAGAAGTCGCGAGCCGGCAAGCCTATTCGAAGCACACTAGAGTAGTTTCACTGGTCCCAAGGATCGGGAGATTCTTGGTTATCCCAGCAGCTGAACAGATCGCCAAGAAGCCATCCGATATAGTCGAACTGAGGGCCGGGATATTGGCGAGTGGAAAGGCCAAGGATGATCGAATGGCCTATCCAGGAAAAGGCCAGACATTTCCGTGCCTAATAGAGCATCCAGCTGACAAGCACCCACAAGGTTACCTCCATGGCCTGTCCACAGGCAGCCGGGGGTTTCCGTTCCCCATTTTCCTGAACTGGATCTTGATACAGCCGTTGCCCTGGGATGATTGTCGTGGGCAAGGACATGGGCTGATGCACGGTAACGACCAAGCACACGCTTGGGATGCGCTGTCCCTAAAAACATCAGCAGGCCAAGTCGGAGCAGGGGCCCTGTGGACAGTCAGCAGTGCGGCATAGGTGCCATTATTGGCTGGCGTCGACTGTCTGCGAGGGTAAAGCTAAGCTGCAAAGTGCCGACAATCCACAAAACTGGGAGCAGTGGCTTGCGCACCCGACAACCGTAAGTTTAGAGGCGATCCCCCGTGGTTGATGTGAGCTCGTAACTTAAAAAGCAGTTCTCGTATCCCCATGGCGCCTGCGTCGCGGATGCCATGATGAAAAGGGGCCTACTCATCTTCACGGTCAGTGAGCGTGCAGGATTCCAAACCGTGCTACCAGCGTCCCATGATCGCGATGGCCGTCAAATATTGCCCTTCCAATGCCTGGGTTCCACCAGAACCGTCGTCTTCCAAAACCGTCGTCTTCCAAAACCGCCATCTTCCAAAACCGCCATCTTCCAATACCGCCGTCTTCCAAAACTGCCGTCTTCCAAAACCGTCAACAACCTCGGTGCCTCTACAAAGTAGACACATTAAGTTGCCAACCCTGACGACTCGGGCAGTAGTTCTGTAGGCTGTTTGTGGAATTCATGGCGCCAGAATGGAGATGTTCGGCCCGGCTTGAGCCTCCTATTCGCTGCGTGAGCCTGTTGGTGGGCCTGTGGCTCAGCAGTCAAAAACAAGAACCCGGTACGCAGAAATACAGTGACCACCAGAAAGTCCCCGAACACTTGGCGCGTTTTTGGTTTTCGCGTCACACGTCCAAAACATACCCACTTATTTATCAGCCAAATGCCCACGCCACGTCGCCTTCTGGGTGAAATTGATGGCAATAGACATATTGGAAGTAATTTATCATCTGATTAAAGGTCTCAAATCCAAAGTACACATACACTTAGCGTATCCTGGGGCAAAACTAGTAAGACATTTGGGATTTCCAGAAGTACTGCGCAGTATACCGGTAGTTCAAACAGCCTTTGAACAGATCACAAATACCAGCAAACCACACTTTGGACACCCAGAAATCACTACAGTCCGTGATAAGCGACTACTTATTATACATCTTACGAGACTAAATCCAAAATAGACTTATACCCAATTCCAAAAGAGATATCACTCCAAAATCTGTAAGAATTCTATTACACAAATTCTTAAGAAAGAATTACAAAGTAGATTATACAGAAAAGACCTCTTCTACAAAATCAGTACATAGCTAAGAGGTTAGTATTTATAGATTAATATCAAGATTTAGATGAAGAGGGGTAGGAACCATTCATTTTTAGTGATGGATATTTAGTAGAATAAGGTAATGGGGAAGAACAGATTTGGTGCTTTTGTACGCTAACTTATCCCAAAGTAGGATAATGAGATGATTGATCTACAGGCCAAAGGGAGAGGTATTTCAATTATGATCTAGGCTACAATTTGGATTTAGTAGCAGAACAGACTTAGTTATAATAGAGACTCCCCTCAGAATAAGTATACTGCTTGCTTCTGTATCAAAGTACTAGATACCTAACTTACTGATGAATGATATAGTTAAGCAGGTTGAATGGCCGCTGTATTCACTGAATTTGAATGTACAGCAATCAAGAACATCTGGGCGACTGTTCTGAAAAAAGAGATAATCAGGTAATACCCTTATCTCCAAGAGCTCGGTAGATCAGAAGCAGCGATTAATAAGTTTAAATGAGCACTGATTTAGATATAGAATAGTCTTGATTAAGGGATAATTGATCGGACAATAGTCGATGACAACGAGGATAAATGCTGTACGTTTGGCGGAGCGTCGATATATCCGGTGCTAGGGGCATTTTCAAGGGTTGTAATTAGTCTTATATGATAGCTTAACTAATTAGCTACTAACTAAGACCAATTATAAAGTGATCCGATATCTGTAGCAGCTATAGTAGTAATTCGTATGAGGGGTGTCACAATGGGTGCGGTCGAAATTTTGCTAAGTGTACGGAAACTTCTGGGCTTTGCTCAGGGAAGTTCTGCAACTCTACGGCAGTAACTTATAATCAAATGTGAGTGCGAGGCTTCAGGGAGACAGGAGCAGCAACATGACGGGGGCAGCATTGTCATTTCTCTATTTGATACATCAGAGTCAATTCCTTTTGCAACCCCCCAACACTGATGCCAGTGCTGATTCCAATGCCGATGCTGGGTGAGGACAACAGCCTCGACTCGACAGTCATTCTCTGACAGCCTTAAGCGCTGGTCGCGTACCTATCCGAGGATCTTCTCGGCCGCGGAGCCTGTGTGTATTGTCAGCCAATCGGCCAACGCGGTATGACCTGCTACCACGCCATACTCACCTGTGAGACCAACGTTGTCGGGCTCAATAAAGACCTTGGTTACCTTGCCGTTGTCGACAACAGCAGCGAATCTCTTGCTTCGAGGATTGCCCAGCACTGGTGAGGCATCGAACTGGACATCCCACGCCTTGGCGAACTCGCCCTGGGCGTCGGCGAGGACTCGCACGCCACGCTCCTCGGCACCGAGCGCCTTCTTCCATGCCTTGGTGCTAGTAGACTTGTCAGTCCTCGACGTGCTTGAGCTGGGTGTGGGTCGATGTCAAGGTCATGCTTACACGAAAGCATCGTTGGTGGTGATGATAGCCACGGTGCCGGCATCCTTCAGCTTGTCATGGCCAAGGTAGTCGGGGATGTGAGAGTCGGAGCAGGTAGGCGAGAAGGCAGCAGGGACGCCGATAATCAGGCCTTTGCCAGAGCCGAAGACGGTGGCCAGGTTGACCTTCTTGCTTGGGTCATCCTCCTGGATCTCGATGTTGGGTACGGAGTCGCCGACTTGGACCTATGCAAGCAAGCTGGTGAGCGTGGGGTGTGGTTGGGGACTGCGACTCCATACCATAGCTGCAACTGTAGATGAAAACGATCTCGAGGACAAGTGCTTCGATGACAAGCTAGAGAGTGATTGTTTGGAGGATGGCAGTAGGCGTCTTGCAAACATTGCAAAGTGAAAGAAAACGAGGGAATAATGAGAACCTTATGTTGATCACGCCGTTGCTGTGAGCGTGGAAGGTGCGTGGATTGGAGATTCCCAAGGTGAGGTCATTTTACCTTTGAAAGAATCTCAAATACCTGGGCTTAGCTGCATCTACCCCTTGGATCCGCATTACTCAGAACGGTCTCGATGTGCCCCGCATCTCGATGGTGGAAATACTATTAACAGACCAATGTTGAAACACGTTCCATCTCCGCGGCGTGCTTCACTGAAAAGCCAGGATGTCAAGCTCTCTGAATTCTTCTTGGTTCGATCAACGCACGCTATGCCTAAGTTCCAAATATTGCCTTTTGGCCCCCAGTGTCATCGAAAGTGCCGCTGTAATAAGTAAAAATCGTTCTCGTTCATGCCATATCTGCAAAATTCACAAGCCGCTCCCTTCTAGATTGCTACTCTTCCTTAGTCATCATTCTGTACTTGCCAGGCCAGTACTATCATCCACAGAAACAGCACGGCCAGGATAATGGACCATGCAAAGCTCGCCTTCCAGCAGGCGCAGATGTTGCTCTGAGTCAGCCATGCCAGCGTCTCGATTGAGACGCCAGAGAAAGGAGCGCCGGCCACATGTCTGTTGCAATTCGAGTTCACATTGCCAGACCCGAACAGCTGTATGGCTGTCTCAATCAGAGTGGTGAGCCACAGCACAAACAGAATGAAGGCTCCCAGCAGGATGCCACCTGGAATCAGCAGTCGTCGGGCTGCCAGCACCAGGATAAGAAACAGGAAGAGGATGCTGAGGGAGGAGGTGACGATGGCAAATGTAAACAGCCTACATCCCCGTCAGTCAGCTACTCAGTCATTCAGCCGGTCAGGGCGAAGACTCGTACCATGGTAAGCCTAGTCGCATCTGCTGCTGGACAACAATAAACCAGGCATTGATGCCGAGGACGGTGGATGCGCCGGCAAGGACCACAAATATCCACAAGTTCAACTGTAGTTCCGGCCAGTGGTACCGCCGCCGTTCGCGCACGTATATCTCTGTGCCGGACATAGCGAGTTGGGAAGTGCTGCTTCAAAGGATCGTGCCCGTAGCCGATTCGCCTAATGAGCTGTGCAGTAACTTCCAAGTTATTGTTCGGCTTCCGCGCAACGCATAGCACCGAACTGGCGGCGCACGTAGTTTGAGTGCGCCAGGCCTTCGTACAGCTGCGTCTGTTGTTCTAATAAGGCTGGAGTGGGCACCGAGTGCAAGAGTTGCTTGGTAGTAGATCGTGCAAGCACAGTAGATCGGCTGGAGTCGTGGGGCGTGAAGAAAGCAGGGGTGTTGATGTTGAGCAGATTCAGCAGTCGTGTTGCTTTCAATCAGTCATCATCTCTAGTGATGCGACAAGTGCTCCCAGGTCTTGTGTCTCGGCCGTTGTGGCTTCGCTGCGATAGGCGCTCCTGCTTCCGCTTACAGCCGCCTAGCCCCGGTAGAGCTCCACCGGGACGCGTTGGCACGCCAACATTGGACAGCATCCTCGCATTCTGGCCAGACACGTTATAGAAAACGCTGGGTAGGCTGCTTTGAGTGTTTGAGTGTGCTGACGATGGGAGAAAGGCTAGGAGCACTGTTCTACGATAATAATGAGGAATTATAAGTTAGGAGGCCGTTCCACACCAGTGGCGTGAAGCATCGGCCACGAGGCAACAATGTTACTAGCATTATCGGAACCATTCCAGCATTGCAAATCGCCTACAGTAAAACTTATCAGAATAGCATAAGCCCTATCAACTATGAACTGCTATAGTGACAGGGTTCTTACTGTAGCACTGTGCCGTAGTTAGCTGTCGTCGCTCTTTTGTGCTTCAGTGCCTGACAGCGTGACAGCGCCGGCGCCGGTCCTGTGGCGGTGTGTGCCATCCACGTTGCCCGGCAACCGGCACAGCCAAGCATTGGAATTGCTGCTCATCAGATGGCCAAGCTGAACATGGATGAGAGCAATCAGAGTGTGCACACATACAAACACACATCCTCTCATCACCCAAGATGAGCGTAAGAGTGGTGGCTCGCATCCGTCCGCTGCTGAAGTCGGAGAACGAGATCGACCAAATCGTCCAGACAGACGAGGGCGCTGACGGGAAGACGTCCATCGTCAAGATCCCCAATCCGAAGAATGGGGCAGAGGAGTACAGCTTCCAGTTTGGCGGTGTGTACGGGCAGGATTCGACACAGCAGGAACTATTCGACGTGGAAGGTACGTTGGTTGTTCCCTATGGCCGAGCCGTCCCGTCGCCCTCTACTGACAATGGGCTGCTTGCAGTCTCGCCAACGGTCAAGCATCTCTTCCAGGGCTTCGATGTGACACTATTCGCCTATGGATCTACCGGCACAGGCAAGACACATACTATGAAGGGGGGCAAGTCCCTGGCCGACCGCGGCATGATCCCGCGCCTGCTGAGCGCCATCTACCGCAAGAGCAAGGCCATTGAGAAGAGCGCGCACGGCGAGACATGGGTCGAGATCGTGTTGAGCTACTACGAGATATATAACGACCGCGTCTATGATCTCTTCGAAGCCCCAGACAAGCGCACGCCAACGGGTCTGCCCATTCGAGAAGCCGAAGGCGGCAAGACGGTTGTGGTTGGGCTCAGCGAAGTGCCCTGTACATCGCTGAAGGAGTTCGAAGTCCTGTACGACAAGGCAAACGCCAACCGCAGCACTGGCGCCACCAAGCTCAATGCCCACTCGTCGCGCTCACATGCCATCCTGTGTGTCAAGGTCACCATCACCTCTCCGACCGAAACACGTGTCAGCACGGCGTCGGCCATTGACCTCGCCGGCTCTGAAGACAACAGGCGTACAGGTAATGCCAAGGAGCGCATGACAGAGTCAGCCAGCATTAACAAATCGCTTTTTGTCCTCGCCCAGTGCGTCGAGGCCATCAGTAAGAAGCAGGCCCGGGTTCCATACCGTGAGTCCAAGATGAGCCGCATCCTCTCCCTAGGACAGAACAACGGCTTCACAATCATGATCTTGAACCTGGCGCCCACCAGACAGTTCCATCTCGACACTCTGTCATCCCTCAACTTTGCAAACCGTACCAAGAAGATCCAAGTCCGTGAGATCGAGAATGAGCCTGTATTCAGAGGGCCTGGCCGCCAGCCTGCAGCAGCCGGTACAGCAATGCAGCGCCAACCGCTGCGGCCGCTGACTACTCACATTAATGTCAATCTGACGGCCAGTCGCGAGCGTGAAGCCAAGGACAAGCCGCCGAAAGCGTTTGCTGTTTATTCAGACCACTCGAGGCCGGCCCAGTCACGGCCTACTCAGCATGGCCAAAGGCCATCTCCTCTCAAACGGCCGGCCGAGTCCCAGCTAGTTTCGACACATCCAGCCAAAACAGCTCGTCCTGCAGCTGGATATCGGCCCCCGCTGCATACACTGACACAGACGCGCATCGAGTCGATCGTCGAAGCCAAAGTCTCGGCCATCCTCTCAAAGCATCACCAATCACTAGCCGTGCCCCAACCTGCACCCCAGCCGGAGATCAGTGCTGAAGTCCAAGCACGGCTCGACAGCATCGAAAAACGGCTTCGAGGCCAGGAAGGTGAGCGTGCAGAAGGCTTGAGCTATCTGTTCATGGCCAAACAGCACGAGGCCCGAGGCGAGACATCGAGCGCGCTCAAGATGTACGAGCTCGCTCGCACATACTTTGATGGGAACGAGAAACTGGAAAGCAAGATTCGGAGACTAGCGGCCAAGGTAGCGGCCAAGAGTGAAGCTGAGCAAGCCACATCAAGGTATCAAGGCGATAACCACAACAACCAGAACGACGACGACGACGACGACGACGACAACAGCTACCATGCCCTTGACAACCAAGACTCGGACTTCTACTCGGATGATGACGCACCGAGGTCGCGCAAGCCAAGGCGGCCGAGGACAGCCAAACGGTCACGCATATCTTCACCTGGCCCACTGAGCGCGTCAACCAACAGTCTGTCGCCGCGAACAAAGCACCTGCTGGATGTCATCAACTCACGAGACTTATCACAGATCAAGGCTCTGCACGGGCTAGGAACGAAACGAGCCGAGGGGATTGTCGACTATCTCACGGAACTGGGCGACGACGCGCGTCTGCATACCTGGCGCGACCTGTCGGCTATCCGAGGCGTAGGCAAGAAGACACTAGAGAGCATGCGAGAGGGCGTAATAGGTTTATGAGGACAATAGGCCTCTGATGAATAGGTACTGTATGGTGGTGCAAGCTCTAATGATCCCCTAGCGTACGCGTGGTCTTAGCGCGTAACGCCTGGCTCGCCATTTGCCGCCAACACTATTATTGGCCTGGCCCCTGTGCCGGGAAACTTGCAAGCCAAGGCCAACTCCGCTCCGCCCAGCCGCTAGGAAGCCGCAATCGCATGTGCTGGTTGGCGGCAAAAACGGCAGTCTAGAAAATAGCATTTGCCACCTCGGAAGTGGATTTGTTGATGCGTGGGCCACTACTGATCTAAAAGACTGGAGCAAAATGCAGGACGGTACGGCTATCACTTGGCGTACTACCCCGTACATCAATCGTTTCTTGCCTCTTGCTGGTTTCTTGTTTCTTCTGGTAGCTAGTCTAGATCCACGCTACGCGTGTGTATTATTATTCTGTAGCGCTCTCCGCGCGGTGTCCCGCCTCTGTTCTCGCATTTTGCACCTGCTGCTCCACGAAGCGACTTGGCCGCTGCACGGACAGAGTTGCCTCTTCTGCAACCGATGCAATAGGCACTCTGCCACTGCCCACCCGCTCTTTACGCATTCCGCTGCTCGCGCCGGTTACATCTGCGGGGAATAATGCGCTTGCCGTTGCCGGTGAGCGAAGATGGCTTGGCAGCGCAGTACATCGCTCGACACATATTCTGTCGAGCGTGTACGCAGTCACCGCCAATCCGATGTCGAGAAAGAGTTTGCGGTCTCTCACCGCAACCACGACGATGATGATGATGATGACGTCGTCGACGACGACGACGATGACGACATCTACAACCACCGCCATCGTCACTACCGCAGCCACTCCTCACACAAGCGCATGTTGCATCGATCATTCTCCAACACCAACACCCGCCACCCCTGTTTTAGGACCCGCTTCCCCAACTCGATCATTCGATGGCTGTGCTTGGGTGTTGCAGCATCAATTCTAATTTTCATGTTCTACTTGGTGCGTATGAGCCACCACTCAGCCAAGGCAGTCGAGGTGGCTGTCGAGGAGCAGGCACATCCCAAGCCCAAGCCGCCTTCTTGGGAGAGCTTTCCCTTTCTGCAGCGCTACTACGGAGGCATCAGGAAGCTGGTCCCGGTCAAGACCAACGTGCCAGAGTATCCTAAGCTGGAAGACGACTTCCCATTTAATGCCACCGTCACAGAAGATGAGCTTCAGCATTCGCCCACAAGGCGAGCTGTGCCTTCGACGCTGATATTTGATCCGTATCCCAAGTACAAGACTCAGGAATACATGGACCAATACGGCCAAAAGGTCGACTGCTTCTTGGATGCTGCTGACAAAATCGATGTGCCCAGAGTCAGGATATATAGCGGGATCCCTGATGGCTTTCCGGACCCTATCATGGGATCTGGACAGCTGCTCGGCTTGCGGCACGATATTTGCTACGATCGATTTGGCAGACTTGGCCCGTACGGCCTAGGCTACAGTATCAATCGAGGTGGCAGTGGTGCTCAACAAGACGGCGAACGAGAAGGCGCCGATGCCGTGTGGAGCGAGATCCCCGAAGTCGACTACAGACAGGTCAAGTGGGCAGACGTACAGCAACGGTGCGCGGCTCGCAATCACCACCGCTTCAAGGAGCTGCCCAAGCCTCGGATAGACCGCTTCCGAGCCATGCAAGTCGGCTCTCTTCAGAAGCGAGCTGGAGATGAGCCCAAGGATTCTCCTGCCGCGCCGTCCATGCCGGCTCCATCGCAGCCGAAGCAAGGAAAGGATCAACTTGATCGAACCGCTATTATCATTCGGACCTGGTCGACCTACCAGTACACACCAGAAGACTTAATCAATCTACGGTCCATCATTTCGGAGCTGAATGTTCTGAGCGGCGGTGAATATACGGTGCACTTTCTCATTCAGGTCAAGGACGAGGGCCTGCCCGTTTGGTCTGACGACGAGACGTACGAGCGTGTACTGCGAGATTCCTTGCCCGAAGAGTTTCGAGGCATGGGCACATTGTGGAATGAGGGACAGATGCTGACCATGTATGGCGGCTTGGAGGAGACTTGGATGCGCAACCTTCCAGTGCACGGTGTGTACCGCAGCACCTTCATGCCCATGCAGTATTTCGCCTACCAGCATCCTGAATACGACTTCTTTTGGAACTGGGAGATGGACGTCCGAACTACCAGTCATTGGTATCACTTGTTTGACAGCGTCCGTGAATGGGCCAAGAAGCAACCGCGGAAGTACCTTTGGGAGCGAAACGGCAGATTCTACGTCCCGGCCAAACACGGCTCCTGGGAGGACTTTTCACAAATGATCCGAGTACAGACCGAGCAGGGCACCAACAGTGTCAACAACATGTGGAGCGGCTTGAGGGCAGGGGGGAACGAGCCAGGAGCAGTCAGACAGGCTGGTGACAGGCCTATATGGGGCCCCGAACGGCCTCTAGACGACGAGGTCGACTTTGATGATGACCCCCAGCCGCCGACCTCGTACGAGAAAGACAAGTACAAATGGGGTGTTGGCGAAGAAGCTGATCTCATCACCTTCAACCCGTTGTTCGATCCAGATGGCACGACATGGCTGCTGGCCGATGACACCACGGGCTACAATGTCACACAAGGACGGCCTCCGCGGCGGACTGCTATCATTACCGCAACACGACTGTCACGTCGGCTGCTAATTGACATGCACAAAGAGACTGCGCTCAGAAAGCACACTATGTTTTCGGAGATGTGGCCGGCCTCTTGTGCACTGCACCACGGCCTGAAAGTGGTGTACGCCCCTCACGCAGAGTACATCGATCGCAAATGGCCCGTTGACTATCTTGAAGCCACCTTCAACGGTGGCCGCAATGGCGCCAGCGGCGGCGCCCGTACTTCTGTCTTTGGCGACCGCGAACATAATTTCCGGGGCACGACATGGTACTACAACGCTGGCTTTCCTGAAGTGCTGTGGCATAGATGGCTAGGCATGAAATTTAATGGCGACGGCGGAGAGATGTACGAGAAGGAAGGCGAGGGCCGAATGTGCTTACCGGGAATGCTGTTACATCCGATTAAAAGGGTTGAGTTACCCCAGGAGGGCAAAAGGGCTGATCAGTAATAAGGCCTAAGCGAAGACTGTGTAGATAAATAATTACGTATCAGAAGATTCATCGCACTCCAAATGCCGAGGCGGAGATTGTCAATCCGTGGAGATAACTTAAATGCAATCTCCTAACGCCTAAATCGCGTGCCTCGTCGCGCCTTCTTTTGTTTCTTTCCCTGCAGTTGCACCTGAATTTTGTTCTCTCTGGCCTAATGAATTAAGAAAAGCTCACTTTATCTGCCATGGCCGGGACCGAGGACACAACCATGACCGATGCGCCGCTGAACGCGGAGCCGCAAGAGCAGGAACAGCCATCTGAAGTCGTCGAATCCATTGAGACCGGAGATGGCAATCGCGAGAAGCAGGAAGAAGTGGAAGGAGGACAACAACAAGAAGGAGGGGGAGGAGGGGGAGGAGGGGGAGATGATGGCGCCAGTACTGTCAAGGTTGAAGGAGGAGATGGCCAAGAAGACGCCGATGCCAATGCCAATGCCGATGCCGATGCCGATGCCGATGCCGATGGTGAAAATGACAATGACCAAGCCCACGACCACGACAACGATCAGGAACACGATCATGACGGCGAACATGACCACGACCACGACGGTGAACATGACCACGACCATGACATCGACATCGACAACGAACCCGAAGACGCCAGCGGCCGCCCCGTGTCCAACAAACAGTACAAGGCCCTCAAGGCCATCACCGAGGTGCTGACCGAGTACAAAATCCAAAAGGGCAACGACGACTACTATCCGTCGCTGCTGTTCAAGCGGGTGCCCAATAGGCGCAACCTACCCGACTATTACCAGATTATCAAGGAACCCAGTGCCATTAGCACCCTCAAAGGCAAGATTCAGCGCAAGACCTACTCTGGCATCCCCGAGTTTGTCCGCGATTTTGCCCTCGTTGTCCATAATGCCCAGGTTTACAATAGACCCAATTCGCAGCCCGTCAGGGATGTGTTCTTGCTGGACACCCTGTTCAAGGAAGAGCTAAAGAAGTTGGTCGATCAAGGCCTCGCCAAGGAGGAGGAGATTGTCTATCCTGATCTCGGCGAGATCCCTGCTGCCACGCCTGAGCCGGACCCAGTGAGCGAGGAAGAGGAAGAGGAAGAGGATGGCGAGGCCGATGGTGAAGGTGATGGCGAAGGTGACGGTGAAGATGAGGACGATGACGAAGACGGCGATGATAGTGATGACGGACGAAGACGGCGGAAACGAGGTGGCCGGAAGAGTAAAAGCGACAAAGGCAAAGGAGACGACGAAGACGAAGATGGCAGGAGGCGGCGAGGACGGCCGCCCAAAGTTGACACTCCAATGGAGGCCAGAATCAAGGCTGTCATCAAGGGCATGAGGAAGCCCAAGGATGACAAAGGCAGCTTCAGACTACGCCATTTCGAGCGCTTGCCTGACAAGGCCGAGTATCCACACTACTACCAAGAGATCAAGGAGCCAATTGCCATAGATACGATCAAGAAGAAGGCCAAGAGGAAGAAGTACCGCACCCTAGATGATTTGATCAAAGACTTCGAGTTGATGTTCAAGAACGCGATGGCGTTCAACCTTGAAAGCAGCGAAATCTACAAGGACGCTGTGATCCTGCTGCAGGAAGCCAAGGCCCTGGCAGAGGCTGAAAGGGCGAGGCCAGACGATGAATTTGCCCTTGAGGACGGCCGCATTCCGCTCCCTGATGGCATCGAGTACAAGGGGGAGATATGGAAAGTGGGTGATTGGATCCACATCCAGAATCCCAACGACGTCACCAAGCCGATTGTGGCGCAGATCTACCGCTCGTGGAAGGACAGCGAGGGTCAGATGTGGATTAATGCGTGTTGGTACTACCGGTCCGAGCAGACGGTGCACCAGTACGAGAAGCACTTCTACCCCAGCGAAGTGGTCAAGACTGGCCAGTATCGCGACCACCATATCGAGGAGGTCATCGATCGATGCTTTGTCATGTTCTTCACCAGGTACAGCCGAGGCCGACCGAGGAATATTGATCCGGCCAAAGAAGTGTACGTGTGTGAGGCACGATACAACGAGGAGAAGCACAAATTCAACAAGATCAAAACGTGGGCCAGCTGCCTGCCAGACGAGGTTCGAGACAAGGATTATGAGATGGATTTGTTCGATATGCCACGAAAGATCAAGAAGCAGCCGAGTCCGCTCAAGCACCTTCTCAAAGACAACGACACCAAGGACGATACCACCAACATTCCAACGCCTCAGTGGGGCAATAAGAACGCTCCACCAATCGTCGGTGGCATCTACAAGGGCCCGAGAGATGAAAATGTAAGTATTGCTAAAGACAGCACAGCATATAAAGATATTTCTTCGCTAACGCACAAAATCAACAGCAATCGCCTCCGCCAGAGCCAACGCCTCCGCCACCGCCGACGCCACCTCCACCACCGGTGCGCCAGCCCTTGCCGGCCATGATAGCCCATCAGAGCACATCACAGGCCATCCCGTCCGGCCCAGGAAGCGCCCACCTTCAGCCGTCGCACCTGGCTCGACCTTCGCCAAACCTCACTCCTCAGTTGACAGGATATCAGTCTGCTTCAGTATCACCGGCACCTCAGTTTGGACGCCAACCAACGTATCAACCGGCGCAAGCAGCCTTTTCACCAGCCATCCCAGTAACGCCTGCTGCTCCATCACAATCCGCAACCCTGCAGCAACCGCAACCTTTCTCAGCCCCTCCCGCTGCCGCTGCCGCACATCCCCCGACCTACAACCAACAACAGCAACTGTTGCAGCCGCAACAGCCCTACAACCGCACGACCGGTCCCCCGCTCACACCCGCCTCACAGTTTTACCACCAACAAACACAGACCTCCCACCACCCACACCAGCCCTACGGCCCTCCATATCACCACCCAGCCCTACTCCACGAACACCGCGCTCCTGAAGCCTACGTACTCTCCGACACAGCTAACGAATCCATCCCCAAGGACATTCGCAACCGCTTCCCGCACGACGACCATGGTCGCATCCTCTTCTTCACCAAGCCCCCGATCGACACCCGCCATGTCGTCAGCGGCAAATCAGACGCAGAACACGGCGTGCAGCTGAAGCACACCGAAGCCTACGTCAGCGCGAAAGCTGAGCGGCTGAAGCTGATTGCTGAGCGGAAAAAGCGAGATGTATCTTCTGTTTTGGATGAAGAAGTGAACGGCGGGCCTGTGAATAGGAGTGAAGAAGCCAAACGATTCAAACTCAGCGGCGCCATCGACAACTATCGATATCTCAGTCACTATTTCTACAACTACGATGACAGTGGTGGAAATGGCAAGGCCAGTGATAACGGGAATGAGAATCCAACCCGCGCCGAAACAGAGTGGCTGCTCAGCCAGGACCGCTGGACGGGCCGCCGCAATGACGGCCGCGGTCGCTTTGAGGATGATTGGGATAATCGGTTGCCTGGGTAATCGGCTACCTAGTACTGTAGTTCTTACTGTAACTACCGAGGTAGCATGTACTTTTAACCAGGACATTATCAGTGACTCTATCTATACCATAGTGACAGAACACACGAATCTCAACAGCCGGAGTCAATCTATCGTCGTGATTCTCTAGGTATATTAAGCTCTAGTCTGATCTAATTAGCCATCAGCTTTGATAGAGAATTTGTTTATTCTACCTCCTTCCCTCTGTTTAGAGGAAGCAGTAGTTCTCGGATAAATCTCTCTATACCGTTATGGGAGAAATAAGAATTATTAATATATCTTCTATAGAGTCTTAATTCTTAGAGTTTAAAGTGGTAATAGTTCTTCCCTGGGCTAAGAAGGAATTTTCTTAATTTATTCGAGAAAATCTCTCAAACTACCTTACGTTAGTTAGAGAATAACTACTGTATCACTATAAAATCAGTGAACGACCCTTAGCCAGGATGTTCGATCATGCAAGAATGGCGGTAGAGATTCGCTAGCGTACAGGCTGTTAGAGGCTGCTGCAGTTGTCTGGACGAATAATGCCCTCTGTGACCAGTTGTTGACAGTAGAAGCCGCCAAATCGAATTCGAGTCTGTCCTCAGTCACCTGGTATCATACTGTAAGTTACCTCCAAATGGCAGGCAACGGAGGTCGCGCATTTCACGCTGCGGTAGCCTGCGTTGGATATGCTCGTTACAGCGCTCGAGGTCGAGCTAGATGCCCACGCAGTGCGCTTCGCCGAGTCAGAATCCTTGAATTCTGTGTTCTGGGTGGTATTGCCGCACCGCCACTTCATTCGTACAATCAACACTTGCGACAGGGACGCTTAGGTTCTTTGGCCTTGAAATGACCAAAAGTAATTACCCGTGGGATACAGGTGCCTTCTTCCAGCCTTGCCATCGTGAATGTGGGAACAATGGACCTTCTCAGGGGCATGGGGGCAACTAATGCCAGCTGCAGTAGACGCTCAGGGACCTCAAGGCCAACTAAACTCTGTAGCATGGGCCCGACTGTATTATTTTTGCAATAAATTCTGTATTTTACCCGACTTCTCTGAGGCAGCTATGGTCTTGGTATAAAGCGTTGATGCACTGCTTACTTGCTTATATGCACATATATGCAACATGTACCATGTTGTTAGCTAGCATGCAAACCATCAAAAGACCATTAACTAATATTCAAGAAGACGACTTTGTTTTCTGGTCTTCTGTCTCTGTCTGTATTTCTCGTTGCAGCTCTCCTCTTTGATCTCCCCTGTCCGCCATCCTTGTTGCTCCTTCCACCCTGTCCATCCAAGTCATCTTCGATCAATCATCCTACTCCTCACCAACTTGGGCATCTATCTCCCTCATCTGACCCTGTACTTTCGAATCATAACTATTCCTCACGCGTTCCCTCTCTAACTCAGCTCTCAGCTCCTCATTGACTGCATCCCGCTCCTCCAACCTTCTCCTCATGCCACTCCTGTCTAACAGCCTAGCCTCTCGCTCTTGTTTCAATCTCCTTTCCAGCTCTCTCAATCGATGAATCCATTTCTCTTGTCCCGGGCCTGTACTGGAATACATTCCTGTTGCTGCTGTTCCAGAAGAACCTACAGGGGCCACGACGACGTGGTGAGTGCTCCCGCCACCGCCAGACTGCGACTGTGGTACTGACTGGAGACTACCGACATCAGAACCATCCTCACGAGATGTTGTAGACGGAGGTGGAGGCGGGTCACGGGGTGGAGCATGTGTTGGCGGCAGCGAAAAATTGCCGTTGGCCGGGGCGTTGAAGGGCCCCGCGGGGATAATCAGACCTTCGCGGCGGTCCTGCATGGCGAAGCCAGTCGTGTACGAGTGCTTGCTTGACGCCGAATTCGAGCGAATCGGGGAGGGGTAGTCGTTGGTCGCGTTGGTGAAATTCGCAAGGTGTTCGACAATGCTGGTGCGTTCAGGACCAAAGGCTCCTCGCTCCAGGCGTTGCGGAGAAGACGACGACGGTGGTACGCGCGTCCTTCCGCGGCGCATGCTGGAACTCCTAGGGCCAATGCCGAAGACACCGCCACTACCACTACCACTGCTGTGAACGGCGGTGTCAAAACTAGGTGCTTGGCTGTCGATGCTCTCACTTCCACGACTCTCGGCTCGTTGCGGGAAGCGCATGTGCTGAGGCTGTCCTGACTGGTGCTGCTGTCTTGTCTGCATGAGTTGCAGCTCTGCTCTTAGCAGCCTGTTCTCGCCCTTGAGACGACTGACCTCTATTGACTTTCCACTCTTGGACAATCGAATTTCGGTCCCCCCACTGAGGTGCGAATGCACATGAGCAGAATGGTGATGCTCTTGTTCTACCATCTTAAGCTTAATCTGCTCCCAGCTCGCTTCAATGCGCTCCAACTTCTTAAGGCGCAAATCGAGAATATGCTCGAGGTTCTGGTAGTCTTTGTACAGTTCCCGGTCGACCCTCTTGATCTTCTCTCGGAAGGCGTTAATGGTGCCCTCAACCTGTTTGGCAGCAAGCAGGAGATTGCGGCTAAAACCTGGCCAGAAGAGCATATTGCCGACCACTTCTTGGCTGGGTAAATTGCCGTTGATCAATGAGTTGTTATGGGCCCAGTCCGGGCCGCACATGGCCGACAGTTTCTTCCAGAGCGAAAGCAAGACTTGATTGCGCTCGGCGAGTTGCTCCTTGAACTGCAGTTCGTGCTGTGCGAGGCGCTTCCTGTCAGAGTTGCGAGCATTTTCCAGCTCGGCAACCTTGTTGCGATTCTGGGTCAAGGCACGCGCAGATGCTTGATGGGATTTCAGGGCTTGCTCAAAGGAATGCTTGTCTTGGCTGCGCGCCTGTCGCTCGCGCTCGAGGGTGTCCTGTAGCTTCCGGCATTCGAGACTGCTGGTTTCGAGGAGTTGGTCGCGGTTGGAAAGCAAGGCTTCACGCTCATTCAGGCGGTTGCGGGTTGAGTCGAGGTCGGTGGTGGCCTGGCCAAGTTCGATCTGCATCTTGGTGACAGCGTTGATGAGGGATCTGCTACTGGCAGTGGGATCGCTGATGATGTGGCGGAGGTGGTTTTCAAGTTCAGTGAGGCGGTCTCGTGTTGAAGTAAGATCGGTCTCGCGAGCGGCGAGGGTCTTGCGGATGTTGCGCAACTCTTCCTTGGCTGAACTGGCTTCGCGGTTGAGGTCGGTGATCATCTTCTGGACGTCCTTTTCTTTCTTGCTGGTCAGCATCTCTCGCTGCTGTCTCTCTTCTTCGAGGCGCCTCTGCAAATCAGCCGACCTCTGGCGCTCCGACTCCAGATTGATGTGGGTTTTCTTAAGCAGAGACTCAAAGTCACTAATCTTGATCTTGTCGCCATCTTGCTCTTCGCGGAGGAATGCAATTTGACTGAGATGGCTCTCCTGCTGGACGGTCATGCGCTGTATGTGGGCCTGGGCCTCGTTGAGGTTACTCTCCATGCTCTCCAAGTCACGGTTTGCATCGTCCAATTCTGCCTTGACGCTTTCGTAGCGGGCCAGATTGTTCTGGGCGTCTTGCTCGAGTCGTTGCAGGCCTTCTCCCATCGATCGAATCTCTGCTTGCAGGTCACGCACAGTCTGGCTGTGTGCGCGCAGCTCGTGCTCAAGGCGGTCACACTCTTCGACCTTGGCATCAAGTTCATCTCCAAGACCGTCGATTTCTTCTTGGGCCTCGTGCTTGAGCTGCTGGAAGGCCTGATCCTGCTCTTCGGCATCTCGCAGGGCATTGTCACGTTCTTGGGTGAGTATACGGAGTTCGTCATTGAACTGATCAGCATCGGCCTGGGCTTGAGCGTCGACAGCATCAAGCTCGGCAATGGCTTCGTCAAGGTCATTCTGCAAGCTGGTATTGGCCAACTTGAGCTGCGAGACCTCATCGCGGAAGTCATTGATCCTGGACTCTAGACTGTCTCGCTCTTGATCGCTCAGAGGCGAGAATCTGGGCCCGTTGCTGGCACGGGAGTGAGATCTGGCGCGGGAGGCGGAGCGGTCGAGAATGCTGTCGCCGGCAACGGATCGGGCACCGCCCATTCGGCGGAGCTTGAGGTCTTCAATCTCCTGGTAGAGGCGCTCCTTCTCTTTGTTTCGCGAAGTGAGGGCGGATGCTTGGGCGGAGATGGTCTTCTGGAGCTCAGAGACCTCGTGCCTGAGGCGGTCGAGCTCGTTGCTGCGCTCGATACTGCTGGACCGGGATAATAGCGAGCCAGCAGCACGGCTCTTCCTAGAATGGGTGCGACCGGCAGCCAAGTTGTCGTGCTTCAGCTTGGCAATCTCATCTCGGAGCTTCTTGTTATCCTCTTCTGACTGCTCCCTGGCGATGGTCTCGGCCTCGAGCATGTCCTTCCACATATCTCTCTCCTCTCTGGAGCCAACATCTGAGGAGCCGGCCCTTGCATCGCCTAAGGATCGCACCATTTCGGCCAGCCTTCTTTTCTCCGACTCCTTGGCCAGACTTTCGGCGCGCAACTTCTCAATCTCTGATTCGTTGGTCTCAATGCGTTCGCGCAGGTAGAACAGCTCCTCCTCAGTGGTCAGACTGCGATCGTCATCGGTGCCGTAGCCAGGGTCGGCACTGGGCGAGTCGCGTGTTTCACTCAGCTTCTTCTGCAGTTCTCTGACCTGCTTGCGTAGATTAAAGTTGTCCTTCTCGAGGCGCATGCGATCCGACTTGAGCTGGACATTTTCCGTGATCATTTCTTTGATGCCGTCTTCTGAACGTTTCTGCAATGCCTGGTCGAGGAAGTGGATCTTCATCTTGAGATCGAAATTCTCCTTGCCCAGCTTTTCGACGGTGCTGCGGTGCTCTTTGAGGGTAAGGCCTCGTTTCGGAGCAGGAGTCATGCCGGCTATGGCCAGAGCGCGACTGGGCGACTGGTTTCGTTCCTGCAGATACTGGCGAGCGAATGTGCCAGGGACCTCGAGATCGCGCACATTCTTGGCGATGATCGTGTCGGTAGGCATGACCAGATTGCTGGCAGAGGCCTTTGGCGTAATGGGGCCGGCTGGATCTGACTTGGCGTGCTGCTGGAAGCCGGGGCTTTCTTCATCAATTTTGGACAAGTCGAGATAGTTACTGGGTCTGCCGTCATCGTCGCTCATTCCGCTAGCGCCGCTCATCAAGCTGCCCAAGCTAGCCTGTCTGCTCAAAGGCCCGGTGGCTTTCCGATCCAACCTGGAATCAGGCAACGCGCCACCGGACTGCAGGGCGAAGTCGGCACCGAGGGTGGCATCGCTGGTATCTGTGTTGGAACTGGCCATGGAATCGTAGCTCAACCGCGCCACACTGGATCGGCTCCTCAAGTACTTGGGCCGTTTGCTGGGGAATTGCTGCACGGAGCCAGTCTCGCTGGGTCCATCGGCGCTGGTGGCTGACGCGGAGAGCGTGCCGTTGGGCAGTTGATGGCGCTTCTTCGGAGTGGACTCGTCAAGATTAGAGGGCAGGGCAGGGCGCTTGCTGGGTGAGGACAGGAGCTCCGAGTCCTCACTGGCGGTCTCGTAGCCGCCCATAGTGGCCATGCTCTGCATTCTGCTAATTGTTCTAGCAGCGCCACTGGGAGGGCTGGACAGATGCTCCAGCGTGCTCGTGTTGGGGCCTGTTGGTGTGTGGACGTGTTGGCCGTTTGCGGGTGAGAAATCGTGCTGGTTGAGGAGTGGCGTCTTGTACTTGTCGGACGGTGTTCCTGGCCGCGACGCCACCGGCTGTTGAGGATGGTCTGCCCTGTCAACATCGCTCGATAGCAGCAGTAGCTGCTGCTGCTGCTGTTGTTGTTGTTGTTGGTGGTGTTGTTGTTGTTGTTGTTGTTGTTGTTGTTGTTGTTGTTGTTGTTGTTGTTGTTGTTGTTGTTGTTGTTGTTGTTGTTGTTGTTGTTGTTG